>JABASP010003069.1:0-15963 GCA_019776565.1 Sminthurinus signatus | reverse complement strand
TCGTGGTTCATTTATACAGAGAAAGCAAACATAAATGTTTTGCATAAAGAAAAGCTGTGTACATTTTATACCTGTAGAAGCAGAGGCGGAGTATTTTCTTGGTAGGTGACTTTTTCATTTGTTTCACCGGTACAATAACCACAAAAGCACATGATGAAGTGTGCATGTAAGTTATGGATTATTCTCAAAAAAACAAGAAAACAATAAGGAACAAAAAGTAGAAAGGGTGATGAAAATATGAGACTGTTTTCTGTTTTGTGTGCTGTGTACTGTGTACATTATATAGTTGATTTTATATTTTCTACGTTCTACCTGAAGATAGCAGAAAGTGAAAAGATGACATTTGTACATATTGTTTGTGTATTGTGTATTTTGTGGCTTTTTGCATGTGTAATGTGTACTTTATACTTTATACTAGTTATGAATTTTAAAGACTGCATTAAATTGCCAGCACAGCGCAGTAAAGCACAGTCAAAAGCTTTATCCTGTCCTTTGAATTTTGAATGACGTCAAGGGAAAGGAAATACCAAAATACCAAAGAGGATAACGCTTTCCATTTTCTATTTTCTGTCACTGGACTCGGATGAAAAATGTGCATCCTCAGCATTTTTAATATTACACACGCTTCTTTTATGTTTTATGTACCTCTGTGCAGTTTTTACTTGTTGATCTATTTTGTATTTTGCACACTTGATGTTTCTTACTTCGTATATTGTTCAGTACAAAAATATGCAAAAATGATGAATTACGTCATCTTTGTACTACAAGATCTTAAAACATAAACTACAAAGGGCAAAAATTGTGAATGTGAATGACAAACGACGAAAGCAAGAGTTGGTAATTTGTTTCAAATTTGTGAGATGGATTAAACCTGAAATTTTGTGTGCATTTTTTCATATGTTAAAAGTTTCAATAATAATTAATAAAATTATATTACTTATGTTTTATGGTGTAAGTTGTAATTATGTTGACTTAAGAGTTAATATTTTGTACCGATGCTGATGACTAATGACTCATGACATTCAACATTCAACTTGCGATGATTTACAATTTACAGTCCAGTTGAGAGTTGAAATATTTTACTTTTACTAAAAGTCCATGAACCCCCAATAAAAAAGTAATCCAGGTGCATTAGCTTTCTGCGTATGTTTTGTGTACTCGTGTGTGTGTGTGTGTACTTTGTTTGTTTCGCCATTTTACAGTTTTTATTATCTATCTCCACTTTCCTTGCACACAGCACAGAAAATAGTTGTACTGTGTTCTTTTTTTAATGGTAATGGCAATGATAATGAATATGAGTAATGAGGATCATCGACTGCGAAATTAATAAGCAATAAATTATTCTGTTATCAAATGTATCTTTTTTGAAGAAAAATGGGGAAACAACTAATAAAATAAGGAGCAGTTACAAGTTACAAGTTACATAATGCATATCATGATTTATTCTCTAAGCCTAATAATAAAATAAAGCCGTGACCATGATCCATGGTTCAGTGGAGCTTTGCTATTTAGTATTTAGTATTTGATAAATTATCAATATTATTATTTATTATAAACGAATTTAGATCCGAAATACATAATAAAGTATGCACAATGAACAATGAACTATGAAATGGTCGCCTATAAAAAAGACGAGCCCCCAAAATTTTAAAGACAGTCGTGGTCGATCTTTTACAGTCGACTGTAGTAGAGATCCCCAATTAAAACTAAAATCCCTTCCCACATACTTTGTTATTGACTTGACAGTTGTACTTGTTGTATACTTGTATAAACTGTAGAGGTCATGACTCGTTCCTCTACTCTCGTCCTTTTGACCCTGTCAGCCCTCGTGGGATTGACAGTGGCTCAAAATATTGTCGATGTTCCTGAACTCGGTAAATTGAAAGGACTGGCTCAAACAACAACCGTTCTCAAGAGAACCTACTACCAATTCAGTGGAATTCCATATGGACAAAATCCAGGTGGAGAAAATCGATTTCTCCCAGTCAGCTTCCCCGGAAGATTGACTGACCCAAACAATCCTGATGACATTTTTGATGCCACTAAATTCATGGTAATTTTTATACTTGAATAGAAAATAGAAATGGGAGTGAAAGACGGAACTTGTAAACTTTTAATAGGGTTTCAATTTTTAAACTTCAATACTCAACACTCAGTTTGAATAAAAGTAATATAATTTTTCTGATTTTGTTTCCTAAATAAAGCCACAATGTCCACAACCTTCCACCGTTGGGCTTGGACGATTTGGTAGTCCCACAGATTTGAATGACACTGCTGCCTACGCAAGTCCAAAGAGCGGACTCCGAGCACTCACTGGACAAGAAAACTGTCTTGGAATTAATGGTAAGTAAATCACTGAACCTTTTTCATTCTTTTTACTATTGCGAATGTAAAAGATATTTCTCATGATTTTTCACGATTTTGATTCATATTTTTTGTCAATTATTAATTTTCAGTTTTCACAACTGAAGTTCCAACCTCTGCTGATGCTCCATTGAAACCCGTCATTTTCTTCATCCACGGTTCGTTATAGTTTAAAAGCCTCATTTACATTCAGCATTCAGCATTTCTTTTAAATATGAAAGATGAAACCTCTGTAAAAATTTTATGCATGAACTTTTATTTTACTTTCCAGGGGGTGCCTTCTCTCTCGGTGCTTCAAACACCTACACTGGAAAGAAACTTTTGGACAAGGATGTCGTTCTCGTCACTATTAATTATCGTTTAGGAGTCCTCGGATTCTTCTCTCTCGATATTAATGAAGCTCCAGGAAATGCAGCTTTGTTTGTAAGTCACAATTAATAAGCAAATCAGTCACATGGAAAAAGGAAATGAAACTAAAATGCATTGAAATTTTAAATTGTAATTGTAAAATTTTTACAGGATATGCTCCTCGCTCTTCAATGGGTGAACCGATACATCCAATACTTTGGTGGAGATCCCAACAGGGTCATCTTGTCTGGTCAATCCGCGGGTAGTGCTGCCGTGTCCCATCTCATGGCCTCTCACTTGTCCCGAGGACTTTTCCATGCTGCTATCGCCATGTCTGGATCCGCTCTTTCTGAATGGGCTGTTGAGCCAGAACCCAAAAAACACGCTTTGGCTGTAGCTGCACTCGCAGGATGTTCTCAAGCTGATCCAGACGGTCAACCCAACTTGGACAACATTGCTCGATGCATGAGAGACGTCCCTGTTGAAACCATCGTCAGTGCTTTCTCTGCTTACCAGGTAATTTCTTTTTGTCATTTTCCCCTGTCTTCCTGTTATTAGATTTCGAAAACATATTTTAGCTTTTGAGCTTCTAGAATATGAAATTAAACATGGAAATGACATTTTTATTTATTTAGAAAGAGGAACGAAAAAATGGACGTCTTGGATTCGGTGTAACTGCTCCAATTGTACAATCTGCCGGAGCTGTCAAATTCCATAATAAACATCCTTTGGAAATTTTCTCAAACAATGAACAAGCTCAGGTACTTTTAATTTTATTTAGATTTTGGTTACAAAAAGTTAGCATAAAATCTTCATTCTCAAGAAAATTCTGTTTTATAGTTGATAATTGATTTTGGCATGTTTTTTAGGTTCCACTTCTCGCTGGTTGTATGCAACACGACGGTTCCTTCGTCTTGGGAGAAGTTTACAACGGGTTCCTCAAGCCTAATGAACATTTGGATAATGCTCACTTTCTTAAAACGGATTTGGTTCCAACTCTTTTGAGCGCCTTGGGAATTCGGGTGAGAATTTAATTATTTTTAAATTACTTCTATTACTTTTTTTTTTACTTTAAATTACATTTGATATTAATTTTATAAAAATACAGGATGGCACTTATGCAATTTACGAGGCTTTGGCTGATTCTTACATCGGACGAGGAGTTGAGAGTGGAAACTTTGACCTCATGAAAACTGGTCTTATTGATGTAAGCTAATTTTTCTTTTTCTTTTACTTCTTTTTAATTCTTTCTCATTTTTTGTCATTTGTCATAATATTATTTATGCCTGCTGAGGAGAACTTAATATTTATAATTTATATAATTTTTTGAATATGTTTTGATTTTTAATCTTTTCACAGTTACACAGCGTTTTCTTCTTCAAAGGATCATCATACCGTGCCATGCAACTCCATGCCCGAACAAATCCAACTTACTGGTACTCTTTTGAATACAAAGGTCGTTGGTCTCTGTACAGTTTACTCTTTGGATTCAAACCTCCCCCGATTCCAGGCGGCATTGCGCACGGTATTACTTTCACCCCCAATAAAAAATCAAAGCTTTAATATCATGAACATTAAAAATAAAATAAATTACTTTTAACACTTTCTCTTTCTTTTTCTTTCTTTCTCTGTTTAGGTGACGAGTTATTGTATGTAAGTAATCTTTACTTTTCTATACTTTTCTTCTCATCTTTTCATCAACTTTTATAGTAAAGTATAAAGTATAAATGATTTAATTTTTATGCTTTATTATGTTTTGATAGATTTTCCATCTGCTCTACTCCCTGAACGGTGATGAGGCTGTTATGAGTCAGAAGATGGTTGACATGTGGACCAACTTTGCAATCACTGGAAATCCAACTCCAGAAGGAGCCGTCCACTTTGATGGAACCCAAATGACCAGTTGGCCAACTTTCAACAATGTTACAAGTGAATACTTGAGGATCACCAATAATGGAATCATAGTGCACGACCTTTATCCCACAACTTGGGTCGGAGCTGCTGATTCCCTTGGCCCCGTCAGACCACCACCAGCCTCTTGTGAAAGTTACTGGAATGCAACTCAAGCCGCTGCTGCAGGTTCCGCTCCTCAAACACTTCAATTGCAAGCTGGAGCTCCAGTTTTAGAACAAAGAGAACCCAAAGGAAGTGGAGCCACTTCACTTGTTTTTAGTAATATCCTCTTGGCTGCCGGTGCTTTTCTATGGAATGTTCGCAACTAAAAACCCAACTAAAAATACTAAATACTAGTAAATACTTTGTACTTTGTATACTTTGTGCAATGGAAATTCGACCTTTGACTGCTTTAAAATAAACATCATGATTTTTACTCTTTATCCGCAATACCTTTTTTTTCTTGTGCATAAAACTGGATTTTGTTATTTGGCATTTGGCATAATTTCTAGTTTTGTAAAAGCCACAAAATAAGATGGAATTGAAATATTTCCGGAAATCTTTCCATTTATAAAAGCAATTAATCAATAATTGGCTTTCTGTAAACTATAGCACATTTTAGTTATTAATTATTAATTATGTACATACCCTTGTACTTTGTGCTCAATAAAGTAGGAAGTCCACTTCACATTAAACCGTTTCATATTACAGTAAGCATCAAACAACAACAACAGTGTTTTTCATTTTCCATATTTGACTCAAGTTTGTGAATTGACAGTTGACAGTATTTCTATACTCTTTACTCATTTCACTTGAAAGCAGGAAATCAATACGTTCATTCTGTACGGTGTACAGTGTACAGCACACTTGTTAATATTTAATATTTGATAGACATAAGTCAGAATATAATGACACACATTCCCAACTGCCAACTGCCAACTATTTACTATTTACTTAAACTCCAAGTGGTAAATTTCTATTTCTCGCTACTTCATTAGCTATTCATTTGGTAATATATTTAGAATTCATTAGCGTACAGGTATAACTGACAACTTGAACTGCTCAGAAATTCAATCCTAATGCGTAATAATATGTAGTATATTTTCGAAAACAAACAACAGAGAAAGTTGTGCATATAAGCATTCTGACCCAGACATAAGAAAAACAAGGGGAACACAAACTGGAGAGGAAATACCAATTCCAGTAATTCGGTATTCCACGAGTTATTGAAACAATCCGGAAATTGCAAAGGCTGATCCGAGCTGAATGCATTTAACATTAATGTCGTACTTCTGAATTCTGAAATATGAGCCTTGAGTTTTGAGAGTAACTGGTAACAGCGTACACTCTGTAGAGTATAAAGTATAAATTATAACGTATAGATTGCAAATGACAGAAAGTACGAGGAGAAATTTTCAGTCTGAGTTCAAGAGCAGGGAGAAAATTCACTAGTATAGCTTTCTTTCTATATTTTGCACTTTGCACTGTAAACTGTGAGCTGTGAGCTGTGAGTACCTAAGAAAAATCAAGTATAGTCTGAGTGAAAGGTGAAAGGGAAATTTGTAAAATGATCAATAAGCATGTGTTTCGTTCCTTCGAGCTAACTTTTCTCATCACAACAACTTTGGGCATAATCCCTTGTCGTTGGATACGAAAACAACAACAAAAACACCACGAAGGAGAATATTACACTCCTGATTTCTGTCATTGTCGAGTAGAAAAGTCCAATTCTATAATAAAAAGGGTTGTGAATACACTGGCCATAATTTCCTTTGTGTTCCTCACCTTCTTCATTTGTTGGCAATTTGTGTACTCGGGGGTACTTGAAAACTGGGAGAGAGAACTGCAGTCAATTTGTATGATGATCCTCATGTTCGTCATCTATGGGAATAATGCTACTTTTCTCTTAAATTTCCGTAGGAAGGAAACTGAGATTCTTTGGCTTGTTAATCAACTCAGTAAAATGAATGGTAATTTGATATTTTCAATTAATCTTTGAATACTAATGATAATATTTTTAAGTACTTTTTACTTTTTATAATCCATCTTACATATGAAAAATGTGCATTTTGCGTGAAAATTTGTATGAATGAATGACGAATTTCGTTTTTATATTACCATATTTATACAGAGAAAATGAAACCTGATGGGATGAGAAAGGCGACGATGGGAGAAATAAACATGCTGTTTTGGATTCCTGGTCATGTGAACATTTTCTTATCATTATTGAGTAGTTTCATGAAGAATCCGAATCATCCACAGTATCTATTTTCCGTTTTACCTGAGTCGTTTCAAAATGCCCCTGGAGTCTTCACACTTTTCATAATTTTTGAAGTCTTCAGTTTGCTCTGCTTCGTCTGTACTTCCCTTTTCGAGTACTCGTTGCAAACTTGTATTCTCAAGAGTTTGATATATTGGTCTAATATTGAAAATAATAGGTGAGAAAATATGAATAATTCAATTATGAAAAGTAACAATAATTATTAATTATTATGGTTAAAAAAACTAAAAGTATTATGATTTTTTACAAATATTTTTATTGTATATTGTATAGTGAAACTCGAGCTATTCATCATACAAATGAGAAGGACGCACAAAATCTCGTCAACCAATTCAGGATGAACACAATCCTAGTTACTACATTCAATTGGATTTATGGGAAAAGTATCGAGCAGATAAAATCCTCATTCACCGTGTTTTGTGTCACTACAAATTATATCGTCATTCGACATCATTCAAGAATCAATATTTTCATCCTGGGGTTTCTTCTCAATTGTGTTATATTTTGTCACACTCTCCCTCCACTTCTCTACAATAATGCCTATCAAATCCGGGAGTTGTCTTTAACATACAAGAAGGAATTGACACAAGCACTTGCAACTTTAGAATTTGATGAAAATCAAATATCTGTAAATGTACATGATGAAAAAGCAACTATAAAAAACAAAAATAAAACTGATATTAAAAAGAAAGAAAATACTGATGAAAATAATCCAAATCCAAAAGATACAGATATTCAGATTGTGAGTAAATCAGAAACGCCATTGATTAAACTTGAAGTGGTGAATGTTCAATTATTGTCTCAAAACTCAAATCCAGACTCAAAAGCTAAACACCATCAGATTCGTAGAAATAATGAACTAAAAGTTATAAAACGGACAGTACGAAAACAAATTAAATCTTTCCGACCGCCTGCAATTAGAGTTCCTGGATATTTCCTGGACAGGAGTTTGACACCGTTATTCTTCTCTATTATTTTCAACTATACAATTTCTATGCTCATGTTTTAAACTTTAAACAGTGGTAAATGAAGAAAAAAGCATATTTAAAAAACTGTTGTTTTTATAGCATTTAAATATTTTAGATTTTATTATGACCACCATGTTAAATTTTAATTGCTTGTACAAGATACAAGATAAATTATATATATTATATATTATAGAACCACAACATTTTATACGTATATTATGTTTTATGTAGATATACAAAGTATTATGTACATTCGATATTCGATAGGAGTGGACTAAATATTTTCTATTCATCTTTGAAAACTACAAATATTTAATAAAATGAAAAATCATGTTCAACCTTCAACAATGTAGAGATTTTTCAAAGGAAAACAAACATGAAATCAAATCATATTATTATACTTTTTCAAAATATCTTCATCCTGTGTTAACAACTAGTTACTACATACAAATTACAGATAATGTTATTATTATTTATTACTGTTTACAATGTACTCTTTTTAATATTTATGTATAATTTACATGTTATATGATACAGTTCAAAGTTCAACTTAATCAAATAAACAAATCAGGCACCAAAACAAATGACAAAGAGAAACACAGTTTCAGTTTAAACGTTTTTTTAGACACCGTCTGTGCTTCTCAGAGTCATTGTCAACATAAATTATAAAGGTGAAATCATTATCTATTTTTATACACTAACAAAACTCTGATTTCGAATCATGTATGACTTTGTTCATTTTCAGAACACAAGTAAAAAATCACACGGGAATACTTTGATACTTGATATAAATATAAAACATAAAACATAACATTTTTAGAAAATGTGTACTATTAGACTATAAATTCTAAATTATGTACCATCTTCATCTTTGATTCATTCTAATTCGTACTACTTTGTTTTATATAATTCTTATTACACTTTCATAGACATTAGGAATTATTATGTACAAATTTCAATTTACACTGATAAAGATGAATATATAGTAATAGTAATATAATTATTCTTTTTACAATCTTATTAATACGACTCTGAAAACTTGCACACATCTATTAAAATTCAAAATGGCATAAGACATAATACATAATAATCTTACATTTCGTATTTCGTAGGTATAAAATGTATGTAAGACAAAAAGTTGTGCATTACACTTTCACTCTCAATTCTCAATCGGCCTAGCATATTATGATTTCTCCACAAAAGTGAAAGGTAGTCGTTTTCCTTTTTTTACGTGATTAATTATTGATAATAATTGATATTTCCCTGAAATGAATAATAATTATTAGGATTTGTATTATATCCTCATTAAAAAAGCTACTGTCAAGTCTTTTGGTTTGCGTCTTTACGTTTTCGATTTTCGAATCCTGTGTAGAAGATACAGTAATGATAAAGTGCGTTGACTTATTTATACTGTGCATGATACACTAATGTATTTAATGTACGTACACACATCATATCAAAATTTTTAGCGATAGTTATGAATACAAAAACGATAGTACAAAGTACAAATTTTATCGAAATTCAAGTATATGCATTATTCATTATACATAATTTAATTTACAACGGTGTTATGATTTATGATTTATGACCATCTCATAATTTACAACCGTAGTACTTATTTTATAATATTGTACGATTAGATAAGAAGATTATTTTAAATTTCTTTACCATGTAAAATGTCCCTTGAACATGATAATAATAATTATTGATAATTTGGAATTTCAATTTTGAATGTATAAAAGTACAAAAGTTGTTGTACCTGACCTGATAAACACGATATTCAGTCCTTTGAGTTTTATTTATTTCCTTGTGCGTCGTATGTTGTATATTGTACAAATACGAATTATTATTATTGTACTACTCATGTACGAAAAATTTAGAAACGTATAAAAATGGACAACTTCAACTAACAACTAACTAAATTTCTTTCCGATGATACTGCGGAAGTAAAAGCGTCGTAGTAAAAAACGTTGCAGTAAAAAATACAAATTATTATATTATGCTCATGAGCTTTTATCTTTGATGAAGAGAAAGGATTGGGAACAGTATTGAAAAATGGAAAATCAGTATAAAATCGGCACCAGTGTCAAAAGTCTCACGTTACGGATAATATTTCATGTTTTATGTTATGTGGCATATCTACGTATCCTGTAAAATTCAAGTTTCAAGTCTTATAATAAGTCCTCAGTGACATTTATATTTTACATTAGTCTAGAAGATTCTAGAAAAGATTGCAAACCGTAAACATTTTTACACTTTACTTTTTACACATTTGACTTCCCACTCGATAATTTTTACAACAAACTTTTTTTGTGCCTAAATGTAAATTACTTTTTAAAAATTTTAATTTAATACTGCCACTTTTTATCCTTGTATTTTCCATCAAAGGTTTTCTTGTTCTTAGTTCTTATACACTGAATTATATTATTAACAATCGACAATAGATTTCTTTAAATTCTTCATTCTACTTTTTGTCCATCTATCGATATTATTATTATTATTTACATTTGCTTTCTCAAAGTACATAACAATTTTAAAAACATCTAACACACAAAACGACATAATATTACTCGACTATTTGCTACCTAAATTATCTCATTTTGTTACACTTTACAAACGAAACACGAGTAAAAATTATTATAATAAATAAATGCTTTTAACTTTTAACGTATTACATTTTCAATTTTCTATTTGGTAAATACAGTTCTATCAATTTTAAAGTATTCTTTTCCGGATCTGGGTTTTAAATTAGTGGCTCGTTTGGGTGAAGCGGAAGCTGAGGTAGAGGCTGATATGTCGACACCACTGCTCACACTATGATGAATATTATGATGATGATGTTGTTGTGGTTGAAGATGAGGGAATGGAGCGGAGGAGGAGGAAGTTGAAGAGGTCAACAATTGTGGATGAACATGGGAATTTTGATGACTTAAAAGATGAGCATTGGTTTCACTTGAACCTCTGGAACATGATGAAAGAGTTTCAAGGTAATCACTCATATCGGAGGCTCCACTACTTGTACTATTTGCATCTGAGACTAGTGTATTTAGTGGGTGATTTTTAGGTCTCTGAATCCTATTCGGTTCTCGATTCATCATGGAAATGGACTGACTCTGGATTTGAATTTGAATTTGATTTGTATTTGAAACGGAACTATTATTATTTGGATTATTATTCATGTTCCCATTTGACATATTATTTGAATTAGCTAGTTTGGGAAGGGAAGAGTCCAAAGTCTCTTCAATGGTTTCATAATGACGATTTGCAAACATTGTTAAGGAGTCACTTGTTGACAACATTGAGACTCCATTAACATCTTCAGGAGTCAAATTAGTCAAAGTGGCTGAATGCATATTTTCTTCAGCGGAGGAATTTGAATAGACGGGATTCGTAGCAGTTGGTGCTGAAATTTCTCCTCCTTCATTCATTGTGATTTCCACATCCACTTCCACTTCAATTGACTCTTGTGGTTTTGGAGTGGAGGTTGTTGATGTATTTTTACCACCAGTGGAGGAACTCGGTGAGGACCGTTGAGCTTTCCTCGGGAGGGATTCGTGAAGACAGAGACTGTGAAAATAAAAAGTATTATATTATAATTTTTTTACTCTATTTTAAATTATATCAATTATCAATTATGAATAGTATAGCTTTTTTAAATTAAAAAAAAGTAAAGTATTCTTTATTTACCTTCCAAAATCTCCCAATGGTGAGCCATCATCAAAGTAAAGTCCACCATCTCCAGAAACTCCAGAGTCACTTGAACTTGCAGAGCCTCGATTCGCATGACCTCCTTTACAAGGAACGGAGGAGGATCGTCTCAACGGCAGATTCACCGTCTCAACATTATCCTTATGACTGAGCTTTCTCTCAACTTCTTGTGTTAATTTACTGTCAACTTGATCTTCACCTTTCTCCAACTTTTCTACTTTTACATTCTCTACCTTTTCCACATCTTTTACTTCTTCCTTTTCTTTTTCTACCTTTTCTACTTTTTCTACTGAAGGAGTTTCAACTTTTTCAGGCTGAACCGGGGCTGTTACAATTACTGCTTCAGTTGTAATTGTTTTTGTTGTTATTGAAGAAGAAGAAGAAGAAGTTAGTTGCTCAATTGAATTTCGTACCTCATTTGAATTTTCATAGAGGCAAAGGGATTTTGAAAAGTCCATATTCACGTAATTACTACTTTTGTCTCCAGCTCCTGAAGATACAGCAAGAGTTGGAGTTGGAGTCGGATTGGGAATTGGAGTTGGTTTTGAAATTACATTTGGTGTATTTTCTACATTATTCCCTTTCTGTTTAGATTGAGATTGAGGTTGATGAATTTGAGCACAGGTGTGAAGAGCCGTCTTTTTAGGAGGGAGACTTTTGGGCTCTTCCAAATTTATGTAACTGGGTTCATGTTGTTGAACTTGAACTGAAACTTGATGTACATGTGGATTTTGAGAGCATGGGAATGCTGAACTTGAATTCGAATTAGAATTTTGATAAATATGTTGACTTTGAAGATGACTATCACAGTTATTGGTATTGGTATTGGAAGTTGAGGACAAAGAGGAGGATGAGGGTTGTTGGTTCATGAGTCGTTGTGTCTTTTTGGATTTGTCAACTTGAGCGTAGATGGGCATTCCAGCCAAACCGGAACTTCCTGAACCTGCCACCAGCGGCATCTTCCCTTCCCCATTCACCCGAGTGCCCACACCCATCCCATTCGTATTGGAGGTGGAGTTGGGATGACCATGATTCCGATGTGCAGACGAACTACTACCATTATTACTACTGGGCTGGTGAAGATGATGGTGGGGATGATGTGGAAGGTGAGGATGAGGATTATTCGGATTAAAACAGGGAGGAATATCATAGTTCTCCAGAGGGTCTGCTCGAGGGTGAGTACACGAGGGGGCGGGAGCTGATGCAGAGGATTGACTCTGAGTTTGATTTTGATTTTGATACAAAGGTTGACCGGAATGTGATCCAGTTCCAGATTGACAAGCAGAACAAGCACAAGTTTGTTGACTATTGTTATGGGTATTATTGGATGCAGATGTTGAAGAGGAGGAGGAACATGTAGTATTATTATGGTGATTCCCAGTATTTCCACATCCACAACAACAACCTGCACTTCCATCCAGATTTAGGCGTCTGGGCGTATCATAAAATTCACTCATGGGATCTGAACTCATGGCAGCGGATGAGGCGATGGAACTTCGATCCATTGCCTGTTTCTAAAGACATGAAAGAAAAAACACATTTATACTTTATACTGTATACTCTAAATTTCAAATACAACACAAAACACAATACACAATACAAAGAAAGGAAGATGGAAATACTGTAATTGATAAATGAAAATAAATAGCATTTTGTACCTTTGACCAGTCAATATTATTGCAAGCCGTTGGATGTGGATGTGGATTAGAAGAGCCATTTATACAGTAGTTGACTTGATTGGACGTGGTTTGACTAGATGATCCCATTCCAATTCCAGATCCAGAGACAGATCCAGATCCAGTAACAGAGCCGGCGCCCGAACCATTTGCAGTTGCAGTCGTAGTGCACCGAGGGAAATCGTAATTCTCATATGGTCCAGAATGAAGATTTACTGAACTTTGTGCTTTGACAGCACCGGATCCAGGTCCGGATTTCCCCTGCTGTTGTTGTTGAATTTCACAAGTCTCATTTGTATTGTAGTAAATGGGTCCAGTTTGTTGGGTTTGTTGGGTAGGTCCGCCAACGTGACAGTGACAGCCGTTAAATCCACATCCCGCACCACTACAACTGCTACTCGTGGAATTCCTCACGGAGGAATTGGAATTGCTCGCCCCCTGTTGTTGTTGTTGCACTTGCCGTTGTGGCGATGACTGACAATTTGGTGCCGTATTTACATGATGATTTATGCAACATTCTCCATTTGAAGTTCCATTTGCATTTGTAGTTCCGTTGGGGAAACTCAGAGGTAGTTGACCACTAGATGAATTATGATGATGACTGTGGTTGTGGTTGTGATTGTGATTTTGACTCTGACTCTGATGTGAATGAGGAACGGGTGGAGTATTTGATCTATTACTACTGTTGTTATTATTATTTCGTCGCATCTCGGCCATGAGGATGGAGCGCGGTGTGTCGTAGTAGAACTCCGTGACCCCGCCACTACTACCATGAGAGGAGATGGAGAGTCGATCACTATTGTTACTCGCCGACCCCACACTCCCACTCCCACCCGTCGTCGTCTTTTGAACCACCTGACTTTGACTCATTGACATGGTCATTCCACTCATTCCAGAGAGTCCAGATACTCCAACGCCATTCAAATCCATCGTCCAAGATGGAGAAAGAACATCAACTCCCGAACCATTCCCACCGCCAGTAGAACTCGCACTTCCACCTTGAGCTCCAAGTTTACTCATACAACTGAGACATCTTTCCATTGCCGACGGAAGTGGTTTACTAATTTGACCTTGATTCGGATTTGGATTTGGATTCGGATTGTGGTGATGACTGTGACTATGACCTTTTATAGGGGAGGCGGTTCTAGGAGACTTCATATTGGAACAATGCTCATTCTCACAGTTCATAACGGAGAGATTGTCCACACTGTCCAAATCACAACGGGAGGAGGAGGACTCTGAAGACATCCAAAATGTATTTTGGCCGTGAGACTGAGAATGGGAGTGAGAATGCTGATGTTGATGATGATGTTGGTTTTGATGTTGGTGTGATGATGATGAACCAGATCCATTCACATCTGCTCCATTATTTTGACAAAGCTCATCCACACTCCGACTTTCTCTGGGAGTTGGTGAGGAAATTCGATTGGAGGTGGAAAGAGGAAGTACGCCGTTGTGACTGGAAATGACGGAGAGGCCACAACTGGCCATTGAAATATTTGTTGAGGACTCTGCTGGAAGGATTCCACTCATATTCCGCATTTCCGAGAGACGACTTGTCATGGATTTCCGGGGTGAGTCCACAACTATCATAGAAAAAAACAAGAGAAATTTATTATTTTAATATACTAAACAAATGATGCTTAGAAAATTAATAATAATAATACTTGTTTGTGAAAATCAAGAAGCTTTTAATTTATCAGATATTCAATGTCAAACCTGATCCAAATCTTCTAGATGGCATTCTGACGAGTTGACCTTTGCTGGACATGTCGAGAGCATCCACGATGAGATGGATTTGGGGTGGATCTGGAATGAGAACGTGAACTCCCTCTTGTAGTTTCCCACATCGACTCCCACCTTCGAAAACCAAACGGCCCTCCACAATCCCATATCGTCTGTACCAATTAATAAACAATAATAATTATTATTATTATAGTAAATTGAATCACTGAAATACGAGGGTTTAAATTTTAGATTTTAGAGCAAACATTAAATGTTAAATAATAAATAAACTAACCTCAAATGAGCAACTTCCCAGGCGCCGAGAAGTCGCGGTGGAATTCCCCCCGTGAGACAGAATTTCCGATCTGTCACATGAAGTCTGACGGGCCCTGGACTCAGTTTCGAATGTCGAGGAGCACTTGCGAGTTGAACGAGGAATTGATGACCCTCTCCCAAATTATTTGCAATACGGACTGACCATTGGATCAAACGCTCCCGATTGTCGAAGGAAAGAACCACACTCAAATCCTGACAAATTATTGCGAGGGTGTGGGATTCCTTGTCCAAGGTGAAACCTGATCGAAATAATTACAAAATCAGCATCGTTTTTATGATTCATTCGAAATTCGAAAGGAATTTTAAATTTTAAGCTAAGTATTCACTTCGCGTGAATTTTCCTAGCGAAAATCTTCGAAAAATCCGCACGGCTAAACCGGCAAAAGAAAAAATCTGAAAAAAATCAGACGACCTTTTGGTAGCCTCTAGTTGGTGTAAAAAAATCAGCGAGTCTATAACCCACCGTTTCTGCAATTTCCGGCGGAAAATTGATTTTCGTCAAACCAAATCAATACCTTGTGAGAAAAGTTTTTTAAACGGCGGCTTTCAGACCCGCTGATTTTTTTACACCAACTAGAGGCTACCAAAAGGTCGTCTGATTTTTTTCAGATTTTTTCTGTTGCCGGTTTAGCCCTGCGGATTTTTCAAAGATTTTCGCTAGGAA
>JABASP010003068.1:0-15963 GCA_019776565.1 Sminthurinus signatus | reverse complement strand
ATGGCTATTACTCTGGCTAAGAGAAATGGCTATTACTCTGGCTAAGAGAAATGGCTATTACTCTGGCTAAGAGAAATGGCTATTACTCTGGCTAAGAGAAATGGCAACTACAGGTTACTTCTCGGGCCGGTACTTTTGGTAAGAGAACTCGAAACCAACCTCGGAATATTCGGAAATTCCGCAATATAAAATTTTCTGCAACAATATGACATTATTTGAAGTTAGGTTAGGTTAAAGTATGGAAATACGCACTGCCGCAACCTTAGGCGGTCTGAAAGGGGAAATGGTTTACTAAAATTTAGTACAGCGCATCATATGCACGCTTTAAGGGCTGAATTCAAAGCGCTTTTCAGCGTTGACTGTGTTTTTTTCGGAACAACCTAAAGATTTAGGATTTCTGGGAGTAATTCATCAATAAAGCGCTTCAAAGATTTTTCAGCCATCGGATACGTTTTTAATAACATATGGTTGCGGCCCGTCATGTGACGGGCGCGCTTACTTGTTTTCTAATATACATGTAAGTGTAAAGTGTACAGTGTGAGTGTTTGTAGTTTGTAAGTTGGTTGAATTCAGGAGAGAATTGGAGTTTGTTCCTTGTTTGATTCGGTCAGGAAGGAGAAGATGATTTGGAAAAATTGCCTTGCGAGTGAAAATGTAAATGTAAACAATATGTTTGTGGTGGCGGAATAATGTGGTGCTTCACAATACGAGATACAATATACATGGAATATGCAATAAACAATACACAATGCACTAAATCCACAAATGTAAATGGTAAATGTGTACACATGTACATTTATATTGTTGATTGTTGTACTGTTGTACAAGAGGTTGTAAGTTGTAAGTTGTAAAATGGGAAATGGGATGGATGAGAAATGTACCATGTACAATGTAAAATTTGGAGTACATGAGACAAATATAAAGAGCATAGAGTTTAGAATACAGAATCTAGAGACACTTTGAAAAGGAGAGTGTGTAGTGTGTAGTGTGTAGCTTGTGCGACTTGAAACATTATTCTTTCCTTCCTTTGACTCTCCTTCTATTTTGTTCATAATCAATTTGAGCATTCCATTGGCAACCCACATGTGGAATCTACAAAAGTAAATAATGGGATCCTATCCCGTCCTGTCGTGTTCCAGACAACCTTTTATTGTTCTTGGCCGCCTCAACACTACACTCTACATTTTACACTACTACAGATATCACCACACATTCTCAATTCTCAATTCTCACTCTGTGAGGCTCAGTTACAAAGTACAAAATACAAAATACTCGATGTAATGTATAATGTACAAATTTCTCTTCTTCTTCTTCTTCTCTTTCCTTTCTTCTTTCTTCTTTCTCCATGATGTTGTTCCTTTTTGTGGTTTTGGGTTTGCCTTTAGGTTCTACTCGCGACTCTCGACTTTCGACTTTCATGGAATAAAGGATAAAATATAAAATGTATTCGGTATTTGTGTAACTAGTAAATGGTAAATTGTAAATAGTGAGTGGTGAGTAGTGAGTGCAAGTAAAATGCACAGTCAAACTGACTTGGAATCTGTGAGTTGAATATTGAGCTCATCTGCCCTCAGAAACCACATTCGAATTTCTCGAGTAGTCGCCACTTTGTCTGTTTCTGCTGCTGTCTCAGCTTCATTTTAAACATCACCATTACCCATTATCCATTATCCATTAACTATTTATTTCCTACGGTGAATCAAATGAGGTCACATTAAAACGAGTCCTCATTACACATCACACATTACGTTAGGAAAAACTAGACACAAAACACAAAGACAATCAGAAATCCACCGATTTATCTCTCTGTCTTTGATGTGGAAAAACAGGAACTGGGAAAATAAAGTTGTACAGAGCACACAAAGAAATCCAAATCAAAAATCCAACATGTGTGCATCAAAATTATTTACTCAGGACTCAGGACTTGTGATGCACTGCCTTTTTGGCCCGTGGACTTGATCAAATTTATAATGATGAAATGGAAATAATATTACGGAATTATGCACTGTGTAGATTGTAAATAGATTGAACATTGACTTGCCTTGAACTTGTAATAGCTCCTGATATTTCCGGCAAGTTATTACAACTACAGGCCTTTCTCTTGGTTTCAATTTCAACTTTTGAGCTCTTGAGCTCTGAAAGTGATGAAAGATGAAAGATGAAAGATGAATGATGACGTTATGAAAATGCAAATTCCGCCGGATGAAGTGAGAATCGCATCTGGAAAACGGATTCCCTTTGGATATGGGACGTAGAGTATAAAATAGATGGATGTAATGAATGCAAAACAGAATGGAGTTTAGGTAAGAGCAACTTGGCTAGATCAGCAATAGTATAATAGGAAATGAGAAATGAGATAGGTCAAGGATACCGGACGAACCCAGAACCCAGATGTACCTTTTGTACTCTGTACATCATCATATTTCTATTGTTATTATTATTATCATTATGCCTGTATCCTGTATTATTTATTCGCATCTAAATAAGATGTGAGTGCGTATATATAATACATAATACTCAATGAATAATAACGGATAAAGGATGCAACAACTGCAATTTGACTTGCAAATGGCCAACATCTATTATCTATTCTTGTTTACTGCTACATCACATTATCTGTTGTTTGAATTTTGTGTAATGAAAATTCATACTTTGGAGTAATGAGCAAAGTTATTTAGAAAAGGAAATACTTTTTGCATCTTTTGTTGAGGTATGCTTTTGATCCTTGATGCGAAAAGAGCAAGAATAAACCTACTAAAAAAATATGTGTGCATAAAAGTAATTCCAAAAATAGTTCTATTTTCTATTTGTTCTAAATAAAGTTGAAAATCCTCACTTCTTGGCAATTTTATATCGCCTTGAAAGCATAAATGTTTTAGGCTTCGGAAGCGAAGCTGACTATAAAAAGTATCGTGTCTGTCCACTGTCACACAACTCGTGCCGTCTAAGTCAAATAAGTTCTTTGGAACTTGTCCAATATGGATCTGTATGCATATGCCAGGTAGCGCACAAATGTGGAATATGTAGTTTCAAAAATTTCCCACAGGTGGCGCTACTGTCAAGTTGACAAATTTTCCCGCTAGGTGGCTAATTGCGCAAAGACGGACGGACGGACACGAGGATTACAATAGGTAGCTTTGCGTCCTAAAAATTGCAAAAAAGATAGCATATTTGCTTTTCTGTGTAGTTTTTGAGAACGGAGAATTTCTACTTTGTAGAGGCCATAATAATTCAAATTGATGAATAAATGTTTGTCATTGACTCATGATTCATCGTAATATTTCATAAATTCTCTTACATAGGTCGACAACTAAATTCGGGACAGACTAAACAAAAACAGAAACAAAAGGTCCGCAGATGTTCAAAAAAAGAAGCATCATTTTTTGATTTCTTTTGTATGTAATATGTATAATACATGTTTAACACGTTTTCTAAACTGCATCTCGATTCCAGTTTCAAGATAATGTGTTTGTAAAAAGAATTGTACTTATATACTTACTTTGCCTGTAAAGGTTCAATGACAAACAAAAACAAAGGCAAGACGAGAGAGTAGGTTTAAAAGGTGAATGAATCAAGTTGTCTATTAACTAGACAGAAAATGGTCTCATCTGGTAATGAAGATAATTACGTAATTGTTATACAAGATATAAGCAACTTGTAAGTATTATGTAGAATGCAGAATGGGTCTATTTGGTTTGTGCGTATATTAGATTTTATATTACGAGTGTTATTACACAAGCACATATTTATAGATGAAGGGAAATGTAATAATAGCGAGGAGTAGATGTGAGATAGACATTAGACATTAGACGTGCGAGCACAACTATCTGAACGGTGTCTGTTTTCACTTCTCACTCTCATTCTCTAGCTCACTTGTCTACGAATTACGAACTATACGAATTGCGGATTGCAGATGGATGGGAAAAAAATACAGTACACTTTTAATTTTGCATATCTTCTCATCTTCATGCAAATACAAAATACGCATATGCAAATCTACACCAGTACAAGTACTAGTATATTGTATATTATATTACAAAGTGAACAAGAAGAAAAAAATTCTCAAAATAGATTCGAGCATCGTTTATTTTTGACATTCACTTAAGGTGACGGAGAATATCAAAACATTTGATTTTTTTGTCACTTTCTTCTTCTCTACTCTAGCTCTTAAAAGATACAACAGAGACAGAGGAACAGCCAGAAAATCAAAGAACAGAGAAACCACACATAAACTTTTTCCTCCATATTTCACTCCTCAAAGCACTCATTATTTTCTTTAAGCCTCATGAATTTTCAATTTCAATTTGAATTTCCCATGTGCAAAAGAAAATAGGAACAGGAGGGAAACAGAGGGAATCTAACCTACTTTTTCCTACTCTCCATTTCTCTATTTATTTACTATTTCGTATTCTGTGTCTCATTCGAGTCTGAGTAAATTCTACTCTTTACTGTTTTTACTATTATGATTTGCCTTTAATTTTTTTTAAAGTGTGAAGCTTCGAGAATTCATGTACTAGTGCTTTGATTTGATTCTCGATTCTCGAGCATTGAAAGCTGTACACTGTACATTGAGCATTGAGTATTGAGTATTTTAGTTCCGATCAGAAAAAAAGGTAATGAGCCTGGCAAAATGCAACTGATTCCCTCTCTACGTGTCTCATTCAATCTACATTCATCTTCCTTCGGTGACTATCAGGATTCTGTATTTCCGCATTTATTTTATTTCTTTCCCTCGCCCTCGCCCTCACTCCTTCCTTCGTACTTTCAATTTTCAATGGTGTGGTTTATGATATGACAATCTTTATTTTTCTTCCGAAAAACACACATGTACATTGTACATTATACATCGTTACACAGATTTAATGTGGAGCCATAAATCTTTCCAATCCATCTATCTTTCCATGTATCATGTATAATGTATCGTAATATACGCATTTACATGTTACATTTACACTTGAATTAATGATTCGGATCCTAAAATTTATAAGAACGTAAAAACATAAACCACCAACAAAATCAAAACCAAAACCACCTTCTCCTTTCTCTGTTTTTTCCATAGGAAATCATATCTTAAGTATAAAATAACTCAGGCTTCAGGTAATTTTACATTTAAAAAGACTAAAAGAAAGTATACATACTTTTCTAACTTGTAGTAGGTTTATAAAAACTTGGGACATAAGACATAATACATGATATTTAAGATGCTAGACAGTTGGTTCAGGTTTGACTTTTGAGGTTCGAGTTCGAGTTTGGGTTCGGTTTCGGGCTTCCAGTGAACCCTGTAGAATTATTATTATTATTATTTTGCTCAAATTTTCTGCTTCATGTCTGTCAAGGCAAAACAAGATTGGAGATTGGAAAGGAAGGTGGGTGTCCCGTGTCATTTTTTTCAGTATTATTAGAAGTCGTTGGAAAGTTTATGACTGTGTATGTGTGTGTGTGTGTCACGAGTAGACATTCCTCAACGGATTTTGACTCATTCAGAGATAGAAAACGTGTGCCTGTGTTGTATTCTATAGTATTCTGGTGTAGTGTGTAGTAGGATACTCTTTATTCTTTATGTACTGCGTTTTGTGTTTGGATTTTTGTGTGTAGGTTTATGATTCCACCCTTGGCACTCAAACAGTTTTATACTATACCTATGCAATTTTCCAATTTCGGCCCAATGACAAACCAATACAATTCAAGTCACAAGTGTGTGAACTATCCACTATGTACTATGTAATATATAACATTGCTTTGTACAGAGTATGTTAGTAGTGTTATGTATGTGGATAATCCCTTGTGGATAATATTGACAGAAGACATTAGAAATACATTCTATCTCAAAGCTCAACTCTCAAGTCTCAAGTCCTACATGTTTCTACAGATCAACATTTTTTCACAAAATTCCCTCTTCATCATACATCATACATCAAAAATGATACAGGATACTTTATACAGATCAACCTCCATGTTTTAAATTTTATATCGAGTAGATTGATTATTATTGTTCCCCGCCAACATGAGAACCTTTACTAGAATACTAGAATACTAGAAGCTTGAATCTTGAATCCACTTTGATATACTTACTTTTAGTTGTATTTGTAGTTGTATTTTTTCACAGACGCAGAAACTGAGACCATCCGACAGACTGTTTTAAATTTAAACTCCAGAGTTGTGTAATGCCAATACCAATACAATACAATTTAAAATTTAGGGTCCTCTTACATTTCTTTTCTTGTGGGTACATACATTGACTTTTCTTTTCTTTTTTTTTCTTTTTTTTTTTACTGTTTTTTGTCTCCCGTAGTTTTTTGAGTTTGAGAGCGGGAATTGAAGCGAGTAATGCGTGAGAGAGGGAAAAGAAATTGGAGCTTGTGGTTTGTGTAGAGTGTAGAGTGTAGATCGTCAATAGACAGCCAGTCATTTAGCTAGCTCGATCGTTGTTACGCATAGATAGATAGACAAATACAGGAGATGTGGATCCATGTAAAAGATATCTCCTACAAACTACATGGATTTTTATGTGCATTAATATGCGTAGGTGCTCTTTTGGCTGGTGATTCAAGTATAATTTGTCTTACTCCCATAGTACAGATATAGCATGTATAGTAATACTCTATACCTTATACATGGTATACTATATACCTATATTATGCAACATGTTACATGTAAAAAGAGTTCATTACATAAAACTAACTTTTAAACTACACGATTGATGATGCTACATCACCGTTCACCGTTCACCGTTCATCGTGTTGTTTTTTCCTTCCTTCCTTCCTCTTTTTTTTCTTCTTGTTCAACCGTCTAGTAAAAACGAAGAAGAGACTAAGAAGATTCTTCTTGTCTCTAGTACAAATTAGTCGACAGGAGCTTTCTCTAACTGTTTGTCAAGAATTACATGTAATAATGGATGTGTAATGTGTAGATAAGCACACGTATTAAATACGTATTAAGTAAAAAGTATTAAGTATACATGTAAAAGCATATTAATGCTGTACTTCAAATGTCTATTTCACTTTCTACCGTTTATCATGGAATGAATTCAGCATATATGATGAATCCGAAACTTTTTTTGCACTAATTAATATTCATTTAATTTAAAATTATTTATACCTCTTCAGGTTCAAGTTCTCTTCAACGTGTATGAACATGGAACATTTTACATTGTACTTTATATCTGACTGTAAAATGTAATATTCAAATGATCACAAATCAAATAGCTTGGGAACGTGCAGTTGTTAAGTTCATTAATTCTACCCAATGACTCATGACTCATTAGTCTGTAAAATGTCCAGACACACTGGCTTTAAATTTACATATTCAGCTGTCATACTCTATAGATTTTAGATTGTACATTGTACATTGTTCCTTGTACATCGACCCCATAGAAATAGATATGTGTGTATTGGTGAGCGGATTTTGGCTTAAAAACGTTTTCTCTTACCGATCAGTCGACTGAAAGATGCTGGTGGCCTCCACTGAGGATAGTGCTTTGGAAAACTGGAAAAAAATTGAACAAGGAAATTTAAAGTAAAGTATCTAGAAAAAAATAATCTTTATCCTTTTCCGGACCGTTGTCATTGGTAACACATAACGTAAACGTGTTCCTGGTCTCAAAAAGGTTAAAAGATACTGGAGTTTAAAGTAAAATGAGGAAATGAGATAAAAGATAAGAAATGATAAAAATAAATAAAAAATGGTACCGTTTCGGAGTCCAAAAAGTATTTAATACAACACGATAGACAATGAGTTTGTCATCTTTACACGAACTAGCACTTTGACTTTGCACTGTTGAAATGGAGATGGAGAGGAAGACGAATAGAAAAAAATAGGAGATGAACGAAAAAGTGACCAGTGACCACCCATTTAATTTCCCCGGTGCCGGTTTTGCCGGTGACCGGTGAAATAAGAAAAGATTCATGTTTTCCTCCTATATAGATTTTTCGGTGTATATTTTCTATGAAAATGAAATTTCATACACAGACTAACACTAATGCTTTAATGTTTTTGATAGAGTATTGATAAAAATTTAGGAAATGATTTAACAAAATGTCCACAGAGCCATTGGGTCAGTCTTAACTTTTTATCATTTCTCCTTTAGCCTTTAGAAAAAAAAACTAGTACAGTTTTACTATTTTACGGATTACGGAGAAAGTGGCAAAATATAAAACAAGTAAGGAGAAGCGAGTTGAGCCGCCGCACAAGAACAAGAACAAGAGGTGTACTCACTCCTTGATTAATATTACAAATGACGGAGTAGGGTAATGGGCTCAAGATTAAATGCTCCACTAATACAAGATACAAGTATGCAAAGTGCAAAGAGTACAGACTACAAACTACAAGTTAAAAGTTACAAGGTACAAGCTACAGACACGCTTCTTATTCATTTGAGTGCATACTCACAGATAAGATGCAGAAGGTGTCGTAAGGATTGGGGAAACAACAGAGTTGGAATTGGAATTGGATTTGGAATCACTTGCAAATATACTTATGTACAAACTACAAACTACACACTAGAAAACGTAAGGGCAACGTAAGAGAAAGAGAGAAAAAGCTCCTCAACTCGACTCAACTCTATTCAGCAAGATATAGACTGTAGTTTTTCCTTATACTACTTAACTTTTGTCTACATGCATTGCGAAAATCTAAATACTCGAATAATTCTTCTTTTCTTTCTTTCTGTCTGTCTGTCTGTCTGTCTTAAGAGCTCCTATGTGGCTGCATTATATGTCTGGCTGTAGTCTGTAGTCTGTACTCTGGATTTACATCTATCTTTTATTCTGTAATGTTTGTCTTGTGTGTGATTTGGTGTGGTGTTTGGTGTTTGGTGTAGTACAAGGGCTTTTTGACTTGGCTTCAGTTTTTCTCTGGGCCTGTTGCCTGTTGCCTGTTGCCTGTTGTCTCTTGTCTCTTGTCTGTGACGTGACTTACCATATAAAATGCATAGTCTCCACCACCAGTAGAATAACATGCATAATTCAGACATGCACACATTTGCCGGTCGGTGTATCTCCATTTCTTTCCTGAGACAGACTGCTTGGCTTCTTTCTTAATACCATCAGTCTTTTTTATTCCTTGTTCATTTTTCACTTGTTCTTTCGTATCCATTCTACCTGCGTCACAAACTATACAAAGTCCAATATACAGTATAATAAATACTAAATACAAGCTTTGGGTATTTTATTCTCAATGTCTAATACAAAATGTATAATGCACACCGATAAAGATTTTGATACAGATACACAAGCAGATACCAAGCAACAGGCATTCATACTTTTTTCTCACCATTTTATCAAATTTTTAACACGATTAGCTATAGATATTTCATTAACTATTTTCTACAAAATAAAGTCGAGGTTTCTTGTAGTTTTATATGTTTATGGCACTTTTACTTTTTAACTATATTTAGCCTATTCAAAACTGTTGCCATTGGTAACAAATAACGTTAAACGTTAACACGTTAATATTCGTCATAAGGCTCATAAGTAAAACGTAAAAAATGTGCATTTAGACTTTAGACAAGGAATTTTTGCGCGGATTGCTCCAAAAGATGTGAAAATTATCCATGTTTTTTAACAAATACTGAATCTTGATTTTTTTTTAAATGTAAATGTACAATAAAAGCTCATTCATTAGGAATTATCAAGTATTAGGAAAAAATGAGCAAGTTGAGTTGAGTAGAGTTGAGTTTTATTTGCTGTTTTAATTGTGGGGATTACATCATTTGATCATGATTTTTATCATGTTTATTTGCCCATAACGGAGGCAAATCAAATCAAGCCAAGTACAACTACAACTACAACTACAAGTGGAAAAGAAGATGTGATATTGAATGAATAAATTTTCATGCACTTTTCTTTGTGTTCTCTCATATACAAAAAGCTCCCACAAGTTACAAGTATGCACGTGTACTGTTGGTATGTTGGTATTAATATGAGTTTGAAGATATGTGAGCATATACAATATACATACAAGAGTATGAGTATGAGTAATACTTGCTGTCACCTTAATTGTGGGCAAAGGATAAATGGACTATAATTTTCATGCATGTATGAACGTCTTCGGCAAAAACAGCACACATCCGATTTCATTCAAGTTTTTCATTTTACATTTCAGTATGCCCATCTAAGGGCAAAAAATAGAATGATACTTTTATTATTGCTCTTCTAAATACCTATAACACTTGCTTTTGAGTTTTGAGCTCTGAGTTTTGAGAATGAACAGTATGTAGCGGCATTTGTGTACCTGTATTTGTATTGTATTTGGTATTGGGTATTTGGGAAACCTGCAGAACACAGCACGACTTCGAACGAACGTCGAATGACACACTAGAGTCTAGTGACCAGACATTGAAAATTTGGATATGTGCATAAAATATCTACCATCTACTTGAAAATTAATGTATATCTGTAATCCAAAGGGATATTTGCATGTGTAGAATACATAAATGATGTAATAATTATTATTCTGATCTATCCTTTGGTACGTATATTTGAGTTTAGAATTCTCAATTTCCCCAAGATCCAAACTCCAAACTCTGACATTTATTCAACCGTGTTCTCAATTCTCAATTCTAAGGTTACATTGACATAAATGACTGAATAAATTGGCGATAAAGTGAGGGTGGATGAACGTGAATGTGGCAATAAAGTAAAATGTAAAATCGCTCACTTAAAGTATTAATAATTAATAAATTGGACGTTGGGATAAATTGACGGTGATAAAATAGAGAATACAGAATACAAAACACAAAACATAAACGTCTGTAAAATTTACAATGCGCACATGTGCGACGAGATGGATGGACTGTGGACGATGGACGATGGACGGATAAGAAAGTGGATTCAGTTCAATATCAATATCAATCTGCAATGTCCAAAACAAGCATAAAATATAAAATATAACACGTAATGTATACGTACGTTTGAAATCACAGACAAAGATAAATGGTTCACTTGATTTTGCCAGACATGTGCATTTTCTATACTTTTAAATGATGTTGCACGCGAATAGTCTATGCTGATGCTGATTGTGCTTCTCATACACGTGGCGAGCTGTAATAATCAATAGTAAAAAAGACTTATTGGTCAATAGACCTTAACTCGAGGATCGAGGACCTATGACTCATTTCATTACAACTTTAGCAAACCACTTCAAGTTCTCACAATCTACAGTCTACAGTCTACAAATATTCAATGCTCAATGCTTAGTAGTGAACGAGGTTTTTAAATTTTGAATATTAAAGTTGAGTGCAGAGCGTAGGTTTTGTAAGAAAGAAAGATGAATGAATGAATGAATGAATGACTGAATGAAAGAAAGGAGGAAAGAACTGACATGCATGAGCTTCTTCATTCTTTACCCTTCTAGAAAAAAAACACCCACAAGTCCTTTTCAACCACCGGTTTTTGTCAGTAATCCTTCTTTCACCTGCTGTACTCTGTGCTGTGTCGGAATAAGGAATGAGGAATGAGTTGCAGTCTAGAATGCTAAATTCAAAGCCAGCTGTATTCTGTATTCTCCATGTCCATTTCTGGTTTGGTCTACCCAAAAGTTGACTTGGTATTCTCAGTCTCATCCTCTGCCATCCTTTGCCATCCTCCACCTAACTTCTCACCCAAGTCACAAAAGTCACCATGCAGAATTTCGTATTCAAATCAATCTGACTTAGATAGTTTGGAGAAAGGCTAAACGATAAAGCCGTGTCACACAGTGCACAGTGCACAGTTCCCAGTGCCCAGCCAAAACAAGAAAAAGAAGAAATGGACACACAGGTGTGGGAATCGTACGTAGTATTCTGTAAAAAAGGAGCAGTGTAAATTATCCATGAATGAATTTCACATCTGTACAATTTACAATTTAGTGTGTAGTGTGTAGGATCCAGTTTCACTTGAATCTTGAATCTTGAATGTATACGCACAGACGAGAGACGAGACGAGTTGAGATTTGAGATGAAACTTGTACTTCTGACCAAGTATTTTAGATAATACAGAATACAGAATACACAACTAAACAAATAAATAAATAAACTTGGTTAGGTCATAAAATATGAAGAGTACATAATATATTATTATAATTTGGGAACCTTTCCTTTTTCCGTATCACTATGTACATAATCCATAAACGTAGAGCGTAGAGCACAGAGCAGAGAAGAGCAGAGCACAAAGCACAAGTGACTTTTTTATGCATGTACAATGTACAATGTACAAAGTACATTTTAGAATCTAGATGATTATTTATGCGTATACTAAATATTGTATAGTATGTAGTATGTAGAACGAAAAACGTAGACCGTAGAAGATAGAAGACACGCCAGAAAGAAGTCTTGGTGATGGCGGCTTGATGTCTGTAGTTACATGTCTCTCCTAGACATAATTCAACAAGTCATAATTCACGAGGAAGATGCATTGCACATTTTACATTGTACATTGTACACATGCGATAAATACAAAGTACAAAGTACACAATACACGCAACAACTCTCCACCACCCACACAATCATTATTACCCAGACTCTTGCGTTTGTTTGTGTGTGGCTCTTAACTCTAAAATATATTAAACATCGTACACACTTTACACTTTACACTTGGCTCATTGTCACTACATGTACAATGTACATTGTACGTTGTACAAATTGAATTTCGAGTTCATGAATGAATGAATGAACCTTTTTTTTTCTTGTGTCCATTCTCCATTCATAAAATTGGAGTGGCGAGTTTGGGATTGTGAGTTTGGTTGACGCAATACCAAAGTTGACCAAGACTGAGAATCTCAGAATCGGAGGTCGGACATCAAGTATCAAACACACATTGTACAAATATACATACTAAATTTCATGCACAGAAGATACAAGTAAAGTTCACACCTGTGCACACTCCTAGAACAACAGAAACTCCCCAAAATTCAACAATGTTTAATAAAAGATACGGCTATCTCTTTTCATAATTTATTATGTTGATGTATTATCTTTTATTTTTGTTATATTACACATTAAACAAGGGTGAAAATCAATGTGAATGTTTGTCTAAAATGGAAAAATGCATGTTGTAGATTGTATGTAGATTGTAGACTACAATGATCAATGACGAACGATGAACAATTTATGTTGATTTACTCTTAATTCATTTTTCTTCCTTTAGTTTTCTTTCATTAATTTGGAAAAACTTTGGGTTGGTTCAATGTTTAATTAAATATGCAAGAAAGTTTTGTTTACTTACTTGCACCTTGCACCTCATAACGAGTATACATTACATTTTTACCCTATTTTTGGAAAATCCACAATCCAAAATGGTTTCTATTTTAGTCTTGAAAGGTGTATCATGTATCTACGTTTGTTTTTGTTTCCTTGTTGTGTCTTGATTCTTGATTCTTGATTTGTGATCATTATGAAATAATGGATGAAAAATGTTGTTGTTCTCACTTTGGTATATAATTTATATGACGGCTTCTCAATAAATTACCACCAATTTTTCACTTTTCCCCATTTTTGTTACACAGGTTTCAATTTTCAGGTTTTTCTATTAGGAAAATGCAAAAAATACAGTACAGTAGAATAATATATTAAAATAGAAAAAATTAAAAAGTAGAAGAGGAGCAACTCGGGTGGTGATTGTCTCAAGGTTTTTTGGACAGTTTATTTTCACAAGGTAGCTACATTACTTGCGCCTTTGGACTTTAGGGTAGTGTCAGTTCTGAATTTTGAATGCTGAAAGATTCAAAGCTCAAAGTGTGAGGCTTGTCTTTTTTATGTACAGTTTTACAAAGATGAGCGTGAGCTGGTCATGGTGACATTTTAATTTTTATACAGATCATCATAATATCATTTGGCATAACTAAACTATATTACTAATACTCTCATGATTTTGTGACAGAATATGCCGGAAAAGGGGAGACAAAATGATAAAATATAAAACATATCACCAATTACCCATTATCCATTACCTACTCACTGTCAGTGTCGCTTCAATACGCTGGAATGGAGAATGTAGAATAAACTATTAAAGTGAGAGGACATGAGACATCTGCAAAAAAAATGAGAAAAGGATCAAGTATCAAAAGTATATATCTCATTAAAATAAAAGTTGCCTCTCTTCAATCTCCAACATCAAATTACTTGTGTATGTACGTATGTACATGTTCAGTTTAATATCTAAATTCTAGATGTGGGGGTGAAATTATATGATTATTCTAATGGAAATAACAACTACAGTTTGAAATGTAAGATGCACTATACAATGTACATTACATACACCTGTGGACTGTGGAGAAGAAGAGACAAAATTCAAAAATTAATAGATAATCTCACAAGAAATATCAATTAAGAAATAAATAAATTCACATGTGATCTTTGGGGATGTGGGCGGCACAGCATGTTTTTAGAGGTTTTAGAGGTCAGGTTAAGGTGTTTGTTCTTCTTTATACTTTATACTTTATATATTCTTTACCCTCTCCACCAATAAATTATATCTAGTTTTCATGTACATGGTTATAAAATTATCATCAAATAATGTATAAAAAAATAAAATAAAATAAACTTTATATTTTTTAATGAGGAGACAATTTAAAAGATAGAGATTCAAGATTCAAGAGCAACAGGTGCAATATCATTTTCATCAACTTTAAGCTAAGCGTTAATGCTACCATAACTGACCATTGCAAATAATGTAACATAATATAGTATAATGGGTAAGTCCAAGCAAGTTTTTACTCCACTGCTCCATTGTCCATTGCCCATTGTACTTTGTCACGTTATATAATGTCAAGTAAGATTAGTTTCTCTTCTGCTCCTGTATAATCTTTTGGAAGACGAGATGTGCAAATAAACAGAATTATTAGGGAACGTCGATTGGATAATACGTTTTAAATTACAGTGTCCATGTGGTCTAGAATCTAGAATCTATTGAGTCTCTAACATCTTCAAAGTATAAATTGATTGGTCCACAGTAAACAGTAATAAATAAACGAAGATACATGAAGATTCACGATCCCAACTCCTAACTCCTAACAAATGAACAATGAACAAGTCAATACACACAAAACACATAATATATGAACTTGCAAATTATGGAGCTCGTAATTGACAAAATGGATAAATCGTATTAGTCCAAAAACTACTTACTACGTACTTATTTATTTGCAGCTCAACCTTTTTGATTCAAAACTTACTAATGGCTAATGGCATATAAAAAGACACTCACGCAATGACAAATCGGAGTTCTTGTAAACTACTACAGACTACAATACATAGTCCTCATTTTTTAAACTGTATACGGAATACTTTATACTAATCATCCAAATGCTAATCAAAGCTTATACAGGTATAAAAAGCCGATCCTACAGTTGTCCTTTTAGAGAACACGAGAAGAATTATTACTATTATTATGATTATTATCACCATTACTTTACTACTACACATTACACATTACGTATTATTATTATTATACAACATGTAGCTATGACTGCAAATTGCTAATGTTTTGACAATCCACTTGTGTGAGCTAAGAGCTGAGGGAACTTGAAATCTTCAAATCTTTAAATATAAATATACAAAGGTACATATTATATTTATGCAAAGGTACGTTGTAAGTACGTTCCCATTTTCCATGATAAACGGTGTAAAAAAAATAAATAAGGGTGTGGAAACAATCTAACATTCAAAATCCAAAGTCAGCACTCAGATATTTATGTCTACTTTTCTATCTTGTAAAAACGCCTTTAGTTCACATTTTTCATGTAGAGTGACTTTTCTCTGTTTCAAATGACTTGAAAAGTGTGCTCAATTCTCAATACTTTTGAAATTTGAATAACTGTATGCTAGGCACTGGGCACTGGTCATTGGGCATCAACTAGGTAAAAAAAAGTCATCTTTTTTGTCAAAGTTTTGTCAAATTCTCAATTGAAATGTCAGGTATCCCTCTGCGTAATGAGTAATGAGTGATGCATATATATATATATATATATATATATATATATAATTTTTTG
>JABASP010003067.1:0-15965 GCA_019776565.1 Sminthurinus signatus | reverse complement strand
TACTGTGATTCAAGTAATCAAAGCACAAAAGTAAAGGCCTTTTTTAGTTTTCATATACCGATTAAATTTTGACACTTTGAATAATATGCATCCACCTCCTGCACCTTTTAAATGCTGTCTACGGATTTATAAAAAAATACTCATTTGAAGTATTTTGACTTTTGAATTGAGAACAAAATGCATCTATACAGAAAAAACATGATATTTGATAGATGTGAATATGATGTAAAATTAAAGTCGATCTATTCACCATGTTATGATTTTTACCTTCAAGAAAACTATTTCCCACTGGGTTTTTAATCAAGTGTTTTATTGTACATTTCTTTATGTTATTTTGTTTCTTGTGTACATTTTTATCTTCCATCTAAATACAAAAGTGAGAATATAAAGGACGAAAGTGAAAAGCTTGTGACTTTTGTGACTCGTGACACAGCACTCGTTCGGAGGATTTGAGATGCCCCAATCCGCCCTGACTTTTTTCGGCAGTCAAAGGTCAATTTTCAGTACAAAGGAAATGAGTACCCATAGAGTATAATAATTACTGTTCATGGTTGATTATTCGGATATTCCGGTGGTTTCCCTTATCCACTCTATCAAGTTAAAAACATCCATGTAGATGGACGTGGCACTTTTGCCTGAACAATTACCACTGGTAACTTCGGAAGCAATCCCAATGAGGATTTGTTCTCCATTCTCCAATTTATATGACGGACTTCCAGAATCTATAAAACAGGCACCCGCCGAACCGCCGTCCTTGTGGAAACATACTTTGTACTCGTTGATATCCCTGGGATCGGTGCCCGCGTCGGAGTAGAATTTTTTGCACGCGTCCCTGTCGATTACGGGAAGTTCCGCTTCCTTTGGGACGTCTGGAAGATCATAATAAAATGCATTTTCTGCTGCGTACGCTCCCACGCCCATTAAAACAGCCATTTCACCTAAACACAAAAGAGCATTTTATTTCTTGGTTCAAGAAATTAGAAATCAAACACTCAGAAAAACCCACTCAACAAAACTGTGAGTCCTGGTTGAAAAACATACAAGTCAAACACCCCTTTGATTCTTGAGAAATGATTCACCTGGAACATTGTAGGATTTTGTGGGAAGCTTAACTGCAGAAATGTGGTCGTTGAATTGAAGCGGTGGGTTCACTTTTATGAGTACCAAGTCAATGTATGAGTAAAATCCACTACAATAAGAACAAAAAAGTGTAACATAGAAAACAGACTTGAAGTACGATTACAGAAAACCAAATTAATGATAAAACTATTTCTGTCCACTGCTCCTTTGTTTTTTGTTTCACTTACGTTGAATCACTAACGTTCGGCGGGCGTAGTCGCTCAACAGCCTTGACGAATTGTTCATCGTCTTCCGGAACCGTGAAGTCGTGTCTCCCGGCCAAATACTTGTATTCATATCTATACTCCTCATCCTCAGTATCAATTCCATCGCAATGAGCAGCCGTGAGTAGCCAATCTTTGCTTAAAATTACAGATCCACAATTCGGACCAAAATCATCTAGCGTTTCGTTTGTTTTGTTGTCAATTTCTTTCCTCAGCATTCGAGCGTAAGAGGGATATTTGTGCGGCGGCTCTACTTCTTTCCCACCCACAATTTTTGGCACTGGACAAGAAACAGAGAAAAAAACGTCGCATCAAATGTAAATAGTCGAGACAAACAAATTTAAAATGAACAATAGATTAAACTAAATTAGAAAAGTCAAACTTACTGATTTCTGAACTGGGGATTTGATTTTCCGGGAGCCCGAGCTCTTTGCAAGTTTTTGAAGCAAAAGGTAAGCAATTCGATCCTAATTCAAATTAAAAAGCAAAGCAAAAATATTTCCCATGAAATCTCATTTGAGAATGAAAAAAGAAAAAATGTACAAAGTTCATCTCAACAGTCAAACACCTGAACTGCAGTCCGGATTTCTCTCATACCACAAACATTTTTCGACCTGGTTTGTTGGTCGCTCCTTTACGGGATTGGCGGATTGCCCCGTGTCCACAAATTCCTGCTGGGAATCGCAAATCGTCTGAGCGACCCCAAAGGACAAAAACTCCCCCGTGGAAAATCTACTGGAAAACTGGAGGCCCAAAACAAGGGCTGAAAAAAATCAAATCAAGTGAATTAAGTTGACATTTTTGAGCAGTATCAAAGCAAAAAGCAAGAAAAAAAAATGGAACTGGAGATATTTTTTATTTTTTAACATGAGTAATTTTGTTCTTACAGCAAATTGCAAAGGAAATTGCCCGCATCCTCCAACAAGTTTTTGCCTTGTAATATTTCTCTATAAAGACAGCAAAACTGGAATGTCCATGTGAAATTTAAAATGTTCAAAAGAAGTAGAAGCGGAAAGAATAAAACTGCATTAAACTTCAAGTGGACATTGTTTGTTTGTGACATCCAAAACGCGCAGTTATGTTCCATTGTTTTAAACAGAATGTCAAGTGTAAAAAGTTATAACAAATAACTAATACTATATTCACAGGACTTTGGACTTTGTCTAGAAATTAGTCCATTGTCCATTCATGTGTTAACCTTGAATCTGTTAATGAATCCCTTGTTAAGTCAAGTTCTTGAGCATTAAACTTTGTGAGAATAACGTTGATGGCAATAAAGTTTCAGTCCAAAAAATGTACCCCATAAATCATGTGTGACATGTGCAATCTCTTTAAAATTTAAAACTATGCAGAAAAGGTTCTATTTAACAAAATGCAAGCAGATTATTTTCAAAGTATCAAAGATTTTTTTTGAAATATGATTAAGAGAACAGACACAAGTATTATATTGTGTTTACATACTACATCTACAAAGAAAAAAAAATTAAAAAATTGATAGAGTATTTTATTGTTGTTTATTAATTAGGATCTCAAATAAGAGAACAACTGTGAGAACTGAGAATAAAACAGCCATTAAGATCATGTTTCATCTTTTGCATGATCAATGGTCAAATATCAAAAGTCTTTTAGCATAAAATATAAAATGTACTGGTAACATGTACCATATGTAATGAAGAGAGAGGGGAAAGCGCAGAAAGTATCATACGATGTTTCATCCTTCATCCTTCATGCTGTTAAAATGAGGGGGAAAGAAGAAATGAAGAGGAGATGGAGTTGAGAATATCTAGAATCTAGAATCTACAGACTACAGACTAGAGTCAGTTCAGTTATGAGTGAAACGTTGAGCAGAAAAGAGCTCTCGCATTTCCACACACTATACACCTTTGTCCACTTTCTTACTTATATATTACACACATATAAGAAGAACTTTATCTTGTACATTAAATAATAAATCCTTTGTATTTTATATTAATTCCTTTGTGTTTGTTTATTTATTTGTATTTGTGTTTGTAAGTGATGGTGACTATAATTAATACGGATAGGACACACAAACCAAGTTGGTAGTTGATAGATTTACAAATTATAAATTACAAAGTGAAGTGAGTTAAATAAAAGTTAAAAACACGGTTTTAATTAATAATTAATACCGTAGACAGTAAAAGTTTATAGTTGTGTGTAAATAGTAAGATCATGTTATTATTATTAATGTTATTATCCTGATAAATTATCACCAATATCGACATCGATATGATCAATCTGTGCATTGTGCATAAATAATAAATTATTATAAAATAAACATATTATTATATATTGAACTGTAGCACAGAGAGTGAGAAGAACAACAAGAATAAACAAACAATATCTGTAATCTTTCATCTGTATACATAAGACATACGACAGTCACAATGGAGTTGTCATCAAGACATTTACTTGGAATAATTAGTAGTTTTCTTCTCCTTCTGTCATTTTCCATCGTCTCCCCTGAAACGGACACGAAGAATTCCCTTCATAATTACATTGTGACCGGTGACCTTCCTGATGGAGAACATGAAGTTCGAATGAGATTTCGAGATACTGTTTTTCGAGAAGCCTCCATCACGGAAAATTCAGTCAACAGAAAACACAAGTAAGTAAGAGATAACGCTTAACACTGTACAGAATACAGGGTACAGATAGATGATAGATGTGTGTCCTAACAATATAAACTAGAAATACATTACAACATACAGTACAACATAATATTACAACTATATATAACATAACATAATACTAACTGCAACAATAATAAAATGACTTTTTTTCTCGTACACATTACAAATTACAAATTACCAATAGATAATAATTTCCCTTATAGTGTTCTTCAGATTTCCATTCCAATTTACTAGAGAAAAGAAAAAAGAACAAATCCGTTTCAAGAGATTAAATTCTTTTTCTAGTTGAGTCTTGAGTATTGAGTTTTGAGTAGTAGATGAGTCGTCATGTCAAATCATGTAATATTGTAATTACACCCTGTACATTTAAATAGGTAGTTAGTAGTTAACATTTAAAATCACATTTATGCAAAATTAAAACAATATTATACCATGCTATCAAATAACTATATAATGTGACAACTTTGGTTACTGATACTTGATACTTGACACCTGATGTCATGGAATTTTTCTACTGGGCTACTTAACACTCCATAGTACAGTAAAAATACAATAACGTAGCATTATTGTTTCCAACTGCATACTTTTTTGTGTGTCGGATTCATGGAAATGTATTTAGTATTTAGTGTTCAGTGTTAGTGACGCCATGTGGATGCTATGCAAGAAATACATGGGTTTGTATGGAGTATATAATTTTATCATTATTTCATTATCTGATCCCTTGGAGTTTGGAGTCAAATTTCAAAGGTAGACAATGGGAAAAGTAAGAATAAAAAAATCGGCTCACGCCATTGGAGGTGATAGCCAATGGCATGACATGCCTCTAGTCTCTAGTTTCTAGCCTGACTCTGACTGACTGTCTTCCGTATTATTATTATTATTACCATTGTTATTACTCTTCTATCTGTTGATGCACTCTTTAAAACCAGCTTCCTTTTCACCTGATACCTAATATTATCTATTATCCAATATCCATGAATGATGAATGATGAAGCAACTACACATATCATATATTATATTATAAATATTACGCCGTGGCTGCAAATATAAAGAATGTAGAATGTGTAGAGTGTAGACTGTAGACTGTAGAGCGTAGACGTTAGAGGAAGAGTGTTTTGTAATTTCATTGTTCATTGTACTTACAGGTCAACAATGTGCATCGTATGATGTCTCATGTCTGGTACTAGACATGTACAATGAAAAATGAAATATCAAGTTCCATGTTCACAGTTCACAGTACATGTGGAACATCTAAACTCGTATTATTATTGTTATTATTATACTACCTAATATTAAATATTATGCAGCACATGTTCTGTGTTATACATTATGCATGCAGACTACAGACGATAAAATTTCACATGCATACCATAAATATTGAGCAAACTACAAACTACAAATGATATTCACAATTCACAACGTGGGCTGAAAAGTTCAAGTTGAATCGGAAAAAAACAATGACTTGATTCTTTTATCTAAGATCTGTGTGCATAATATTTTATTTCTTCTGCGAATTTGTATTGAATATTGAACTTTTAATTTATGAAATAAAATGTGCATATTCCCTTGAGTTCCACAAAATTGAACATGGCACATAAAATTTGTATACAAAGTGCAAAATACAGTGTAAAGTGTACACACAACTCTACTTGATTGAATTCACACAAAATACAAAACACAAAAATAAACAGTAGTTGTCTGGATGTTGTTTTAATTGTTTCAAAAAAAGAATGGTTTTCATCTTTTTTTAAAGGTGGGCTTTGATGCTTCGTCAAATAGCCGTGGGTTCAGATTTTCTCCAGCTCATCTACAAAGTAAATGGTCAAACTAGTGTCAAGAAAATAAGGCTTGTGGAGTGTGAAGTTATCAATGATTGGAATTCTGCAAATGAGTTTCGAAAAAAGTTTTATCGACAACTTGAACGAGCTGGAGTAAATGTTCCGACCATCCCTCAAATTATCCACAATGAACATGAGCATGAGCATGATGAGGATTATAGTGATGTTGAGGAGGAGGAGGATGTTGACTCTATAAATAATAATAATCTCGACTTGTCCAATTTGGAATCCAACTGGGATATGGAATTTGACCCGGAAGCAAAAGAACCTATGCACAAAGATTCCATTGATCTCAGCGAAGGGTAGGTTTTGAAATTTATAATTAAAATGGAATTCCCTATGTTTTTAATTCTATTACATTTACATTTACACACGTCACTATACAAGTATTCATTGATTTTGAAGTCAAATGCAATCTGTCAGAGTTCACATTGATCATTGAGCGTTGATTATTAATTTTCTCAAAGGATTAGCATTTTATCAGCATAATCTTAACTCTCAATCCTTTGGTTTTTTTGACACTTGACAGGTTACTTGATTTGCGTAATGTCACAGTCCGGGTACTTCGGGATGATGAGATTGATGCTGATTTAAAATCCGCGTTAGATGTAACACTACAAAAGAAACTCTGTCGTCGTCTACACCGGAAACTCAAAAGAGACATTGAGCATCACCGACAACTGGTTGAGAGGGTTAGAAACAATTCCAGGTCAGTATGATGTATTATTTTCTACAACTCCATTATCATTACTCGTTACTCATTAAGTCTATTGATTGCACAAATTTGTTTTTGATTGCGCTATCAAGTTCAGCATAAAGCATCATGTCCCTCAACTTTATGATTCATCCTGTGTATAATGTATAGTGAATACTACATAAAGTAAAGATAATAGATATGCGCATAATATAGTATTGTAAATAGTAACTATTTTTGTTTCCATTTATGGTGAAAAAAACATTAGAATTTTTTTTATAGATTTCAAAAGAACAAACGTCAAATGAAAGTTATTTATAAAGTTATAATGAAAGTACCTGAGCTTCTGTGTCAATTACCATTAATGTATAACGTATGTATACTTTTACAAGAAATTGCCAGATTTCAGGCAAAATGTGTGTCGATTTGTGAATAGAAGATTCATCATGTGTTTAGCTCTTGTAAATTGTAAATACTAAATACTAAATACATGATCGTGACACAGATTTTGTATTTTGTTTATAGCTTGTTGTTTATAGTATTTTATAATTATTTGTAATTTGTAATACATGGCTGCTGCTACTGTCTCTCTTTTCTGTTCTATCTTCTTTCTTGTGCATTTTCTTTGATCCATTATCTCTCATAGTTTATCTCTCAAATGCTAAAAGAAAAAGCCATCTTTTCATAATAAACACCCCTTTTTTGTGCACTGTCAACGGTATACTGCATACTGCATACACATGGTAAATATCATGATTCGTGATACATGATATGACATTTAAATTTATCATCCCATCTTTTTTACGTCTGTCATTGGTCATTGCCCAACTTTATCTTACACACATTAGCTATACTTTGTCCTAGATAAATGAACTGAACTGGAACATGTCCGATGTTGAATGTTGGTATAGGACCATAACATATTATTTTATATTATATTCAGGAATCCAGTATAAACTATTAAAACGCATTTCGTCTAAATAAAAACAAATTTAAATGACTTTGAAGGTTGTCTGTGTCTGTAATCAGTAATCTGTATCAGTTTTTTAAAGTTAGTCACATGTCACACATAAAACTGTTTAAGATGTCAAATGCACACAAGTTTTGTGTGTACTATGTCTGTTGTATGTTGTCCGTGTTCCAGACTCACGTGTATCCGCTTTTTCTTTTGTGCCTTAATCTCTTTTTATCATTGTATTTGTGACACAGTAACAGTTTGTAAATAGTGTAGAATGTAGAAGAATGTATTATGTATTATGTACTTATTAATTATTGAGTGAAAGATGTACACTTGTAGATACTGCTTTGTGTACTATAGACAAGAGGCAGAGTTACTAGAGTTTTAGTACTGTACATTTTAATATTAAATAATAATTACTGTTCTTCCATACTGCAAAAAATGTAACTGTAAAACTTTTTAACAGTTAACCGACATAATCATTGTACAGTGTGTTTCATAATAATTGGCGACTGGACTGTCAAAAACTCTATCTAAATGCTATTTATATTTTAGAGGTAGAGATTCATGAAGCTGAAAAAGAACTGTCTTCTTCTTTCTTCTCTCTCTGATACACACTCTCTCTTCCTCTTTTTTCCTGTCAATTGATTGATAATTGACTTGACTGATGGAGGATTCCTCAGTGAATAGCCATTAATTTGCATATCATTTATTAGCTCAATTGAACTTTTCTAAAGCATTTTGCATAGCTTGAAGCTTGAACATTGTATACTTTATGCATATATTACACACAACATACATCTATATCTATATCTCTGTATATCTATATCATAGATAGGAATTCAAGTTAAATAATTAGAAAATTTTTCCTCAGTTCCAATTTTATCATCATGCATTATATATTATATAAAAGCTTTTTAAAATCTCAGTACTCACAGAGAGAGAAAAACGAACCATTTACTTTTACACACTAATAATAACTAATAACTAATGCCACATAATAATGTATCATATGTACATTATACATACTATCTGTCCAATGTACTCTGCGACACTCTATGTTACAAAGATGAGAATATTGAAAAATTGGATAAGCATTAAAAAAGATGTAGAAACATTTAGATTTTAATTTAAAGACTTGCGATTTGTGATTGATTCTCTCTGTACTTTACTCTGAATTATGAATAATTGTACATCAAATCACAAATCGGGTCAACGATACTGACCTTTTAGTTTATTTATTTTTATTTTTCATTACCCCATTCTACGCACATTCTACATTAAAATACACATATATACATAAAAGTATAATACATATATGCATGTTTATATCTATCACACACGCGTCATCGAAATGAATAACTGGAGTAGAATAATAAGTTTTTAAAACCTTTATACTTTATACGGATAGTTTTGAAAGAGCATTGAAAGTCTAGAATCTAGAATCTATATAAACTTGATTAAATATGTTACTAGTTATCATGTCCTTATATTTTTTACAATTTCGAATATTGTAATTATGATATAATAATATTAGACATACTTACCCTTGCATCTCATCATGATTGATTGATTTCCTATACATAGTAAAAGTAATAGCTTTCATAATGTATTATAATAAATAATAATTCGTGGGAAATGGAAATAGAAATGTGTAGATGGAGAATATTTACTAAAACACCATGTTGTACATAAACAAGCTCTTTGAGTCAGAAACATAGAAAAAGATGAATATTGTAAAATAATAATTTGATGATAATTTATAAGTTATAAGCTATAGATTATAGATGACTTAAAGAAAGGACGTACAATATTGTACATTGTACATGCTTGAACACATATGACATTTGAAAAGCATAACCATGTAATCTTATAACTGTGCATAAGAAAAGTATTAGTAATATTCTTTTATCTCTTTACGGATGTACCACTAAAACTAGTAGCCAGTAGCCAGCACAGTAGTCACAAGATAGTGGAAAAATAAGGATGAATGAGATGAGATGAGCACAGAGTACATAAGTAAGTAGTACGTAGTACACAAGGAGCAGGGAGTATTGAATACTGAGCATTGAGCATTGAACATTGAGCACGCAGCCAACAGCCAACAAATCACAGTTAATTTTGTCAACTTTGTTGGTAAAAAGGCTCTCTCAGGCAATAAAATCAAAAGGTTCTTGCCAAAGTTCAGCAGAGATTACAAGTTGGAAGAGAATGAGAAAAAGAAATCAAAACTATTTCTAATAAAGCCTACATAAAGCCTACAATAATATGTAATATTATTACTATTGTTGGTTGCTTGACAGAACCTTGTGAGAAAAGTATGGAGAATATAATATATAATATAGAAAGAAAGAAAGGAAGAGAAAGAGTAGAGAGTAGAACAAATAAATGCTTCGAGTATTAACAACTATATCTTTTGTATTACAACATTATGTAATAAGTTTATACACATGCTTAATAAATAATATAGACTACAGACAGTGTTCAACTATAAACTATAAACATGAACTATGCTATATATATTTAGGTGTATATAGTATGTATAGTATGTATGTAAGTACCTATGTAAGCATTTGCAATTTCTACATATAAATTCCATCTCTCCTTGTGTATTACTTTTCTCTTTTTTTCTATAATTTCCTCTCTTTTTTCTTTCTTTGCACTTGGGACTTGGGACATTACATATGGCATATAAAGTATAGAGCATATAAACCTCTTACATGTGCTAATGTAACTATAAAATATACATATTTCTATATCTGCAAATATCTGTATTGAGAATTGAGAGAAAGGAAAAAACCAATAACCAATAAGTACTAAGGAGAATAAGTAAAGACAAAAAAAGTATATGGCCAAAAAAAGAAGCAAACTGAGCGAGATCAGGATTCCATCTCATTGCCTTCTTGATTCTTGATTCTTGATGTATCTCATAGCATTCATTCCCAAGTCTTGATTCTCATTTATATCTTTTTGGACTTTGTCCAATTTTTTCCTATATGTTATATGTGTGTGACTATAGTGACTAACCAAAGATTTCTACCATATATAATAATGTAATAATATTTTCTCCTTCGTTTCCCCTTTATTTGCTGTGGTCATTTTCTGATACTCTCGATTCAGTTTTAGTTCACATGAAACATGACAATCTTTTCTGTACATATAAAATAATATACAGAATACAGACCATTATTATTTACACAAACATGTGCGAGATGTATTATTATTTATTATACAATACACGTTTCATGTTTTACATCATTATTTAATAACACTTTTTTTTGGATTTTGAATCTACTCTATACTTTGTATTTTCTAGTGACCGTGTGCATTTTTGTAGCATTTAGTACTTCTTCAGTCCTTCTTATTTTTCAATTTTTGCTTATTTTTTTCTCTTGTATTTCCTATTATTGTTTTTTTTTTGTTGCTTTTTGTGTGTCATGATATTTGATAATGAAAACTGAAATCAAAAGGGTTCCAACAGTTTCATTTTACGAGATTTTATTATTTTAGTATTTGTGATCAGTGATCAATATTATTTTTGAGAGCTACAAAATTTTGAACTATAGCTTTGGAATTTTGAATATATATTAAAAATAAAAAAAATAAAGATTACCACAAAGTTTACTCATTTTAAAGTGTTTTAATTTACAGTCGATCCAAACGAGACACTCATTTTGGAATTATACCGGTATACATTATTTATTTATTTTCAAAGTCACACTATTATCTATTAATTTTATTTTGTTTTAAATTTTAAAACAAATAGTACTTAAGTAAAACACATTATTATAGTGAAATAATTCATAAGACAATGACCACTGAAAGACAGGAAAAATGATTGAATGTCATTTTAAATTGATTAAGGGTACTCTTTGGTGTGGATTCGACAAAGTAGCTACTAAAAGATCAGCGATAGGGGGTAACAGAACATATTATACAATATACACACTAACTTTATACTTTAAACACTATCTTTATGTTTAAGTTATGTTTATCTTTACTTACTTTATCTTTTGTGTTCAGAGTTTTCATTAAATTTTACTCTTGATTTTTAGCACATCTTGGAACTGATATTTGTTGTAGGTAAGGAAAAGTGCACATTGTACATGTTATTGTACTAGGCTATCTCGATTAACCACATAAATAAATATTATAACTTATAACTCAGTTTCAGTTTCTAGTAGAATAACAATAATTATTACTGATAAAAGATTAAAGAAATTCATTAAACTTTCTCTTTATTTACGTATGTGTAGACAACATGACGAATGTCCAATCATGATCAGCGCCTTCACGTAATTAATTAAATATTAAATATAGTGCTCATTCATTTCAAGTTAAAAGACGAACCTCTGAAATCTGAAAACGTTTTGACGCTAAAGAGCTCTTGTTACTTTTTTTTTTTACAGTACACAATATGGGATGTTTAACTATAGAGCAAATACTTTAAGCCATTGTATCTGCGATGAACGGTATGACAAAAAATAAGTATTTCTCCGCACAAAATATATAATATACCTTCTTTTTTTCCAAGGTGTACCCATGTATTATAATTTATAATATTTCTATCTCTCTTTCTATTCTATTTTCTATTTTCTCTCATTTCTTTCTATTTTCTACAATACGTTCTCTAAAAGTAATAATCACAAGCTCTACTTTCTCAGATACAGTTACCAGTTACCAGTTACGTCCACTGTCTCTATCACTTTCTACTTTCTACGGAAAATGAAAAAAGTAAAGTGTTTCAGTTTCCTTTTGACTTTTGTCGTCAAACATAAAACGGGGTTGACCTTATAAAACTTAAACTAAAACCTGAAAGGGTAGCATATAGATATTTATATAGCATTCATGTTGGTACTCTTATGCTGATTTATAGGTGAAGAATTGAGGATCGGTTTCATATGCATAGACAAAGGTTTCATTAGTTAAATGTAAGTCATAAAAAGGGGGATTTTCAGGTATAGCAGCAGCCCAAATATTATTTTGAACATTTAATTATTTTTTATCATGTTTTAAGTTGCATTCTTCTGTCAGTGATGTTTCCAGTTTGCATGCTTAAAAATTTGCAGTAATTTGAGTTTTGCTCTGATTTTTATGTAGTTGTTTTTGAAACATGATGCGCAATCGATACAAATACACATTCGATATCATTATATTGCACAAAATCAGGTTTTGATTACTGATTATTGATAAAATGTTAAATTATTGCAGTCGAAACAAACGAGAGCTGAGTATGAGAGAACTTAGTGATGCGTTCAGAGTACCCGGAACAAAATGGTGATGAATATGAAAATTTTAGACACTTAAGTGACAAAAAAAACATGCCCAAATACTTTTATACATCACTATCGAATTTTTCCTACTTTTGATTTTTGATTTCTCATGTTCCTTGATCCTTGAGTAATTAATAACTTGTGTTAAACCATGTGTATTTAGGTGTGGGATGGGCTACTCCGCATTAGAAGCCAAAGGTATATTTAAAATTATGTACAAACTCATTAAAAAAACACTCCAAAAGTCATGTAGCAGTTTTGTGGAATTACGAATTACTAGCCTAAAATTCCCACTCTGTCTTGTTCTTTTCAAAACCAAATCTAGATCTTGGAGGGTACATGGGGGCTGACAAATGCTGCAGATTTCATGATCTGGGCTGTCCCTTTTATATTGAAGCATTCACTGAAAAATTCGGATTATATAACTATCGATTTTATACCATAATGCACTGCTCCTGTGATGAACGGTACGAATTACGAACTACGAACGCTATTTTCTCAGATCAGATCCCAGATCAAGTCTGAAGCTTAGAAAAGGTCAAATTATGGAAGTTCCACGTTTTTATACCTTCAAGAAAAGCAAAAAACAAAAGATAGCATAGATCTCGATTTTAGCTAATACTCGAACGTACAAAAAACTGAACTTTCGATAATACGACCATTTCTAGGCTTCAGTTCTCTTAGTAAAATATTTTATATGAGAAAATTATTTTCCATTTTCCCAGTTTTTAGTTTTTATACATTCTGTCGTCCCAAATCCCAACACCTTTAGCCTGCTTTATTACCAAAGTATTTAAACAAAATACTTTTTAATCCCGTTATTATACACTTTTCTCTCAGATACAAGATAATATTATTAGAGTTTGTAGTATTATGGTTTATGGTGGTGTCAACCAGTTTAAACTCAATCATTTATAAAAGATAGATTCAAAAGTAGTGAAGCTTTTCTGTTAACAATTATTAAATTTAGCCCATACAAGATACAAGATATCTTTTTACATTATGTTTTTTTGTATGTTAAAAGAAAAGGGACAAACTTGTTTCTTTCTCTGTCTGTGTCTTTCCATCTTTTTCTTTTTTTTTTACACTGACAATTGACAATGAATGTACTTGAGATTTTCATAAAAGGACGCGGAAGTTGAATTTTTAAAAAAAGGAAAAAAAAGACGCGTCTAGCTTTTTTCCAAAAACAGTTGTTGGTTCATTAGGACAGTAATAATAAGAAAGCTCGGATAGCTGGATAGTTGACAGTTGACATGCTTAGAGCTTAGAAGTTTGTGTGAAATAAGAAATATTCTCTCTAAATTGTAGATACATAAAAAAAACTTTGTGAGTCTACCTCGTTGACGAAGGTTATGCTATCTGTATTCTGTACGGTATTTTCATGGAAATTCATGGAAAAGGGGGAAAAGAGGGAACGTGAAGAGTGAAGAGTCAGAATGGATTGGAATTTGGATGAAAAAAGAACAAAAATGACATAAATTGTGCATGTTGAACAAAAACTATGTGGGTTCATCATTGTGGTTGGTTGGTTGTGGAAACTGGAAACAGAAGAAGAAAAAAATAATAGAGGAGACAAAAGAAAAGATGAAAATGACAGGCACAAGTGAATTGGAATAGACGTTATCTTTTTGTGTTTTATGCATTTCCTCACACTTGAATCACTTGATGTCTCATTCATTTGTGAGGGTATGACAATTTTGTTGCCTTATAGGTGCATATATGTGTAGTACATACGTATACTATATTATATTATTATACTCATCCAATATTATCGCCTTCTTTATTCTACATGGATATTTTACAGCATTCACTCCATCCACATTTCACATCCATCTACTTTGTAGAACTTTGTCTTATTTTCTTTGTTAAGAAAAAAGGATGAAAAAAACAAAATCAAAGCCAAGAAAGAATACAGAATCAAGACATTTTAACAATAATTTTGTTCAACGAGAATTTTTTTTTCTTTTTTAGACACGTCCAATTTCTTCCTTTTCCTCCGCCCTGATTCAAAGATCACAGACTTTGACTTTGACTCTGATTCAGAGTCTTTTTCTTTTTCTTTGCTCGCGCTCTCATCACATGTCAAATTGATTTTCCTCCAAACTCAAAACAGTCATGTGTATGTATTTCTTTGTCCTTTGATTTACTTTGGGTTTTTTTCTTTCGTTTTTCCTGTACCTTCGACCCCTCGTAAATACTCCATATACATAAATATACATGGATGGCGTCATTGTACAATGTGTATAAAATATTGCCTCAGATTTGTACAATATACATTATGTATACTTACGACTACAACTTGTGAAACTTTGTAGTTTCAAGTTTGTAGCATATGTTTACATTTTACATGCAAGTATAATATGAGTATTGAGTATTAAGTATCCAGGAAAACGAAGTGCGACAGTCATACTTTTCCTCATTTGTTCGTCTGGAGTCATGAAAGATTTTACCCAACATCTGAATACTTAATTACCTTTTGTATATTTGTTATTTGGCGAGAAAAATATTAGTTTTAGATTAAATAGATTCAAGGGTTGTGAAAGACTTATACTCTAATAATTTTAACTCGAAATGTCTCAAAAATAAAATATTTTAAGCTGCACTCCATATTTTTTATTAGTTAACTTTGTATTGTAGTGCTAAAACGTAGAGGCAAAATTTGGAAATGGGACAAGAATCACGAATCATCAATAAAATGTAAAATTTGCAAGGGGCGCAAATCACAAAAGTTACAAAAGTGATAAGTTCCATGTACCACATATATCTATACAAGTTTTATTTTGGACCATATGATGGATAAAAATTACACATTACAGATGTATGCATTTCCAGAACTCGTGGTGTTTGTTGTTGTTTCCTACAAAAATTGCGTGGTAGCCTTGTGAAAGATGTGAAAGAGATAAAGGATACATAAATGACAGATGCAGTAGAGTATTTAGCGTCGTTTTGTCGTTTGTACAAACTACAAACTACAAACAGTTGCTGCAAACTGTATGCTATATAATATTCCTTACTCAATAAATGTGTGTGTATTTGAGTGTCCAGCAAAGTGTATGTAATAAGAAATACTCTTAAACTCATAGTATAATATCATCGTATGTCAAGTTTATAAATTATAATGATCTATATATATAAAGATGTAAGCCCAAATATATGTTCACCGACCTAGAGGTCAAACGAATCAACGGATTGACTTGAGGTTTTG
>JABASP010003066.1:0-15975 GCA_019776565.1 Sminthurinus signatus | reverse complement strand
TAAATGATGGTAATAGTCATAATGGTGATTCAATTGCTTCTTTTTCTTCTGTTGAAAAGTGGAACGTGCCAAAGTTAGAGGGCAAACGTACACATTTGTACACTGTAAATATAGGTAATAATGATTATGAGGCATTAGTAGATAGTGGTGCTGAATTTAGTTATGTAAGTAAGAATTTTCTAAAAAATATTTCTGAATTTTATCGTATCGGGAAATGCACAAAATTTCCAGTTGAATTATCATGTAAAGTAGGAAAGAAAGTTTGGGTAGAAACTAAAGCCAAAATAACGTTCAAAACTTTATGTGGTAGAGATATTGAGTGGGCTTTTTATATTGTACCACATGTCACATCTGATATATGCATAGGTTTAGATATTATGGATTATTATGGAGCTTTAACTTTATATCCTGAAAGAAAAGTCATTTTTCGTTATTTTCCTGAAGATACATGTGAAACTAGTTCACATAGTTTAACTTTTTCAAAGAAAGAATTTAAAAATTTAAAAAGAATGATGGTAAATAAAATACATCATCCGAGTAAAGTAATTTCTAATAATACAAATACAGTCAGAGTTTTAAGAGTTATCAGAAATGATAATAATAATAATATTACAAATTTACGGACTATTAATAATAGTCATTCAAAAGGTTTGTGCAATGGTCAGAGTTATACAGTAAATAGTTCTAATATTAAAAATACAAATAGCAATAATATTACTCCAAGGTATAATGAAGTTTTAAAAAGAAACTTACCTAAAAATAGTAATAATAATAATTTTGGTGAAAAGCTTCCAAATGTCAATAACCGTATAAATAATAATACTAGTAAAGAAAAATCTCCTGATATTATTGCAAATAATACTAATAATGTAACTTCTCACAAAGTTCAACTTTCAAATAAAGCTTTGAGTACGGCTCATCCTTATGTTATACCTGCTTTGTCTATGAGAAAAATTTCATTAGTAACTAAAAATAATAATTATAACGGAGAAGTAACAACTGAACCTAGTATATTTTTAGAATCAGTATATGGTTTACATCTAGGAAAAACTTGCCTTAAAATTGAGAATGGTAAAACACATTCTGTAATAGCAAATTTCACCAATAATCCTATAAAAATTCCTGTCCTTAAAAACGTATGTACTTTTGAACCGATACATGGAGATTTACCGATAATTGATATTGATGAAGATAATAAAGTAGTAAAATTAAAAAGCATTAGAAATAATAATCGTACTACTTATAGTGGTAATAATATTAATAATAGCGGTGTTCAAAATATGAACCTTAGTGGAGAGATGACTCCAGAAGAAGAGAAAGAAATCAATATTGATTCTGATTTAGAGCAAGTTCAAAAAGAACAGCTATTAAAAGTAATTCGTAGTCATCGTCAAGCTTTTGCTTTTTCTGATGCAGAGTTAGGAGAGATAAAAGATGCTGTATGTACTATCAATACAGGAAATCATCCTCCAATTAGACATATGCCTTATCGCCACGCTCAAGTGGAACGCATCGCTGTTAGAGATGATTGTCAAAAGCAAAGAGATATAGGTCATATTGCCGAATCTCGTTCTCCGTGGGCATCTCCTGTAGTATTAAGAAAGAAAAAAGATGGAACTTTCCGCATGTGTATCGACTATCGTAAATTAAATGATATCTGTGAAAAAGACGTTTATCCTTTACCTAGAATTAATGATGTATTAGATCAACTTGGAGGTTCTTGTTATTTTTCATCTATGGATTGTCAACAGGGCTTTAAACAAATTAGAGTTGATGAAGCCAGTAAAGATAAATTAGCTTTTATAACTTATGATGGGAAATTTGCCCCTAATCGAATGCCGCAAGGCCTTTGCGTTGCTCCTTCTATTTTTCAAAGAGCAATGGATACAGTTTTAGGAAATTTGAAATGGACAATAGTAGTATGTTATTTGGATGATTTAGTCGTATATGGTAAAACTTTTAATGAGATGCTTGAGCGTCTAGAAATTATTTTTGATAGACTAATTGAATTCAATGTAAAATTAAGACCATCAAAGTGTCATTTTGGATTTAAAAAATTAAAACATTTAGGACACATAATTTCTGCAGATGGTATTGAACCTGATAAAGATAAATGTGCAGCTATTGAGTGTTTGCAAAGACCTACAAATGTAAAAGGAATTCGTAGTTTTTGTGGGTTGGTTGGTTATTACCGACGTTTTATTCAGGATTTTTCTAAAATAGCACGTCCTTTACATGAATTAACTGTTAAAAATGCACAATTTAATTGGGGTGACAGACAAGAAGAAGCTTTTCAATTATTAAAAAGTAAATTATTAACTGCACCTATTTTAGCTTATCCTATGGATGAGGGAGATTATGAATTGTGGTGTGATGCCAGTAGAGAAGGTCTTGGTGCTATATGTTATCAATGGCAAAATGGAGTAAAAAGAACTATAGCTTATGCTAGTAGATCTTTAATAAATGCTGAAAAACAATATACTGTTTCTGAACTTGAATGTTTAGCTGTTTTGTTCTCTATTGAGAAATTTAGATGTTATATATATGGTAGACATTTTACAGTTTATTCTGATCATGCAAGTCTACAATATTTAATCAATTTAAAGGATCCTACGGGTCGTTTAGCTCGTTGGGCTTTAAAATTAGCAGCTTATGATTTCAAAATAATACATAATAGAGGTTGTCAACATTTAGCTCCTGATTGTCTTAGTCGCTATCCATTACCTTTAGTAATGAGAAGCATTCGTACACATTCTAGTGTGTATAATAATAATGAAATTCCAAATTTACCTGTAGATAATTCACAATTAAAAACTGAGGAAACTCTAAATATATTTCCTATTTTGAGAGATAATAATAATAATAAAAAGTTTTCGGACTTACAATATTCGGATATTTACTTAAAATCCATAATTGATCGTCTAAAAAAGGAAGCTGATACAATTTCAAATAGTAATAATGAAAATGATAATAATTCAACTTCTAGTGATAGTAAAATTAATTCTAGAAAACTTACTGAGAAATTTACATTAATTGATAATATACTTTATAAAGCTAATTTTTCGGAACAAGGATATTTATGGCTTTTAGTCATTCCAAGTTCATTAAAATTAAAATTAATAAAAAGTGTTCATGAAGGAACTGTATCTCATTTAGGGATACAGAAGACCTTATATATATTAAAAAGTAAATATTATTGGTATAATTTATATCAAGATGTCAGAATGTATGTTTTACGTTGTAGAACTTGTCAATTCTTTGCTCGTAATAATCAAAAATCAAGTGGACCTTTTTGTCCAATTTTACCTCCTATAGAACCTTTTGTGCGTATCGCAATAGATTTCACAGGTCCTTATAAAATTAGTAATGGTAAAAAGGATATTTTAACTATAATTGATACTGCAACTCGTTGGGTTGAATTATATCCAGTAAAATCACAATGTAGTAAGGAAGTGATAAATGCACTTAAAATTTGCACTTTGTATAAATTTGGATATGTTAAAGAAATTATATGTGATAATGGAGGACATTTTAACTCTGCTGAATTAAAAGGATTTTGTGCTATGCATGGCATTAAGTTGATATTTATTTCAAGATATCATCCTCAATCAAATGGTCTTTGTGAAAGGACGAATGATACTATAAAAAGACTTTTAGCGAAACATGTAAATGCAAATCATAATGATTGGTCAAAATATTTGTATAAAGTAGCTTTTTCCATAAATGTCACTCCTAATGAAACTACAAAGTTTTCTCCGTATTTTCTTTTGTATGGGAGAGATCCTTTAATAAAAACAGATAATATTTTTCCTGCTCTTTTAAATAATCGAATTAACGAAACTCCTCAAGAGTTTTACGAAAGAACTTATAAAAATCGTTTAGAAGCATGTGAAAATACACGAAAAGCACAACTAAAATTAAAATTAGAGTATGATGCAAATCGTAAAAATATAGTATTTCCTATTGGTTGCTTAGTATTACATAAAAATTTAGAGAGAGTTGTCGGAAAAACGACAAAATTCTTAGTAAAATGGAAAGGTCCATATAAAGTAAAAGCTCAAGCTTCACCAGTTTCGTATTATATAGAAGATTTACGAATTAAAAATGATAAGAAAACTTGGTTACGTTCACACGTAAATAATTTAAAATTGTATCGTCCATCTTTGGAGATTTCGGAACTTGAATTAAGTTCAAAAGAATCAGAATTTGGTGACATTGAAAGTGTAAATGTCAAAAATTGGTCTGATATAGTAATTTCTGATGGGGATTTAATTGAATCTGATGGTTGTTGGTATATTAAAAATAAAGATAACGTAGAAAATAATTCTAATAATAATGATAAAAATAACGAGAGTGAAATTTCACCTCAAATAAGTGACTTGGAAAGTCAAAAATCAATGCATGTATATTCTTCAATGTGGAGACCTCAAATATCAAATCAAAATAATAATAATGATACTTCAATTCATGAAGTAGAAAATATATCTGTTGTAGAAGAAAATTTACCTTCTAGTAATAAAAGTTCATCTACGCTTAAAAGTGATTCACAACATAGCGTAGTTTCATCTAGGTTAAGTATGGGTAGTTATATACATAATAATAATAGTAATAGTTTTCAAAGTCATGTTGTTTCGTCTTTAGACGCCCCGAGTCTTTTAGATGTACAAAATAATGATAGTAATAATAGTAGTAGTAATAGTAGTAATGGTCAAAATAAAACGGTAATAGAGAATACTGACTTTCACAGGAGTGAAAGTGTAAGGGGAGGGGAAGTCTCCGAAATTTCTAGCAGTAATGTAGAAACTCTTGTACGTTCGTCAGAAAACGTAAATAATGATATAATTAATTTAGAATCTAGTGTAGAAATTACGGATACAGTTAATGATAATGCATCTCGTGACGAAAGTCAATCTGTAGATAATTCTCCTCATAATCATACTTTGGCAACTGGCATAGACTCGGCTAATGTAGAAATCACGACAGATGAGGATAATGATGAAGAGAGTGGTTCTGCAAGTGAATCTGAATTAGAAGATTTACGTAAAGAGGTAAAAGACGTAAGAAATAGTAATAGATCTACAAAACCACCAAAAAGATATAGTGATTCAGATTATGATAATAGTAGAAAACCCAGACCAGTCACACCTTCAAGGGGTAGTAAAACAGGTCAATCTTCAAGAGGAAAATCTTCAAGAGGTAGTAAAAGTAAGAGAGGTCTGAAAAATTTAAGTAAAAAGGTAAAAGAGAAAAGTAATGATAATGATAATGATGGAGAAATTTCTGAACTAGAAAGCATAAAATTATGTGTGTTAAAAGATAAAAGAAAATCTGAGAACATTAAAAATAATGATGCTAATAAAATTGCAGAGAAAATGCAATTATTTAAAACCTTTTTGGACGTATTTACGTCGTAAGTATTCGTAATATGTGTTGGTGTGTGTTTTGTTTTCCTTTTTGTTGTTTAGATGGAGAAAAATTAGAGACCTTTGGACTCAAACAGACAGTTCTGTTCAAGCTGAAAGTAGTCTGTCAGTGCAACAGAGTGAAAATTGTCCAATCAAGTTGGTTATCTTAAGAAAATCATCATCAATTCAGAAAATCAACATCAACAATAATTAAAAATTTTAATAAACTTACGTTATATAATACATTCTTTTAAATTTTGTCTCTATCTTAGAGAATTGTTTAAATATAATAATTATTATATATAATTTATCATTTATGTTATATATATACATATATTTTTAATTGTAAGGGTTATAAAAATCCAGGAGTATTTTTGGTGTAAGCAGGGGAGGTGTTACAACATTGCATATTGTACTATAAGTTATTCTAATATTATAGTTTTAAGATGTTCTTCCATGAGAGAGAACATAATATTAAAAATATACGTATAGATTATAAGCTATATATAATCTATATTATATTATTATTCATTATACATAGAATTTATGTACTTATAAAAGTTCATAATATATATAGTTTTAACCTATAAAATATTATATGTTCAAAAGATATACTTAGAAAGTACCTAAAATATATTATAGCATAATAATATTATATTATATTATAGTGAGTAAGTAAGTATAAAATATATTTTGAAACTTTGAAAGCGAGTCTGCGCTGTATGATTTTACACACACACACACTGTGCTGTAATAATAATTTCTAAGGCTCAGTCTAAGTTTCAGTTAGTAGTCGCAGTCCAGCAGCAGAAGAAGCCGGAGGAAGAAGAATTAGCTGCTGTTTTATTTTTAGAGAGGAATTTTATTTTTGGAGAGAAATAGCTTTGATATTTTGTCTCGAGTTTATTTTAAAAAAAGTACAAAGTACTTAATAATTATATTATAATATAATAGAAAGTAAAAAGGAGGAAAGAAGAAGAACCATAATTTAATTTAGAGACTACTATAAAAGTCTGTTTAAAAGGTTATCCAAGCTTTCTTGGATATCATAAAATATAATATAATATAATATCTTTTGTTCTCAGTAATTGAGAAAAGTGTGTAAGTAAATAATTATAAATTATCTATCAAAAGAAGGGAATCTGTAATTCAAAGATCGGGAATTCTACATTTGGTAAAACAAACTTATTAATAAATATATTATCCTTTCAATAGAAAAGATACAAATTATATAAAATAGTTAATCCTTTTTATTATGTCTATAATATTTCATTTTATTTTATTATCATATTATCGTGATTCTTAATAATTATTATTTATAAAAGCATAAATAAGTATAAGTATATATATTATCTATTATATTTTATCTCCATAAAGAGCCATATTATATATTATCATTTCATTTTCCATTTTAAGTTTGGAATCACGCAGGTGATTCAGTATATTATAAAACTAAATATAAAGATTCTAAAAAGAGAAAGAAAAGTAAAACATCCCATAATATTATCCCCATAATATGAAATAGTTCATATTTTATTTTGAGGCTTCTTTGGTCTCCTTTCTTTATTTTGCCAGCAAGTTTATAAGTACATATAAGTGTACATAATCATTATATAATATAGTTTAAAATATGCTTTATGCTAACAATACATAAACAATGTATAAAGAGATAAAATCTGTCTCTGATAATATTTTCAATGACTAATACCTATATTATTGTTATTGCTTTTTTTGTACTTTTACCATGTACCCTGTAACTCAAGTTTAATGCGGTTAGTTTTGTAACAAAAACGTAAAAGAAAATTCAAAGCAATAATTGTAATTAGGGCAAAAGAAGATGGAGTCAACACCGACTTGTAAAAGCCTTTTAAGCAAGAAAAAAAACATTTTACAATTTAATGAAGAGGGGCTGATACGATTTAAAACAGTCATGATACGTGATTATGTCTCATATCTCATATATTATTATGTCATATATGCCATGAAACCATGTACTCGGAATTTCCAATTTTGTATATGTAGATATGAAAAAAGGTTTGTCGTTCCTCTGTCATGGAATTTGCAGGGATTCTAGAATCTGGGCTTACCGAATTTTGCGCAAACAAATAGTGTATGTAAAAGTTTAAATGTACACTATAACTATACTAAAATGCATGGAAAAAAAAGAGATTAGGATGTGTTTCGATTTTCTCAATTGTATGCTGTGTGTACTGTGCATTGTGCTCTTGCGTAGGTTCGATGTAGATGAATTTGACAGAGTTATAGACAGGGATTTTATTTGCAATGTTGTTCACATGGATCTATCTATCTAGTATGTATTGTGTATTATCTATTACATATGTACACATGTAGGTCTTCTTCATGGCCTTGTTGCTTGTTGGGTCCATGCATGTAAGTATGTACTTGTGTCACTTCTGTGTATGTAGTGTGAGCATGAATAGCATGAATGAAAATGAAGAAAGGAAAGTAGATGTACATGGTATAAAAAAGAATTGTGGATTGTGGCCCAGTGGAGAAAGTGGAAAGAAACAAACGTTTAGTATTGAGCAAGAATTGAGAATAGAGAATTGAGAATAGTAAATCGGTAAAGCCGACAGGACGAAGAATAAGCAGGGGTAAAAAGAGGGAAGAGAGAAGAAGGGAAAGCCAATATAGTAGAAGATTAAGAATTTAAAAAAAAAACGAAGAAGAAAACCTACTTTTCTCTCTGTGTGTATAAAGTACAAAATACAAAATACAAACTGATAGGAGTACTAGAGCTACTGAATCTTCGTACAAGTACAAAATACATACAAAGTTGTTGTTACATAGATATTTGTGGATTTTGGACAGTGAGTTGGACAATGAGTTTGTTTCACTTGTCCATCTATTGTTGAGTCTCTTGGGGAAAGGGAAGATTTCATTGTATGAATGTGATTCTATCAGATTTTCAATCCTCAATCTACAAGCAATTTCATCAACAAGGAAACAACAAGAAGATGGTGAGGAATAAGGAATTTCCAAATTCCAAAACTACTTACTACTTACACATGTTGTCAACTGTGAACGTATAACAATATCAAAGGAGCAAACATTAAGACTATCGTCAACATGCTGGAGCCAATGCGCTGAAGCTGTGGACTGTGGATTTAAGACGGAAAACTTTAACTTGTTGAGTGAAAAAAAGTAGGGAAACAAAGGAGAACAGAAACCACACGGACTGTATACTTTCTACCCTACTTCCGTCGACTCATCCCACATACATACAAAATATACCCACAATAACATACGTATTATATATTATACTAGCACAAAAAGGCTACTTCTTGTTCTTGTTCTTATCCCCGTGGTTGAAAAATCCAAAATACCTTCCCCCATCCGAAAACGTCACATCCTCTTCTCAATTCTCTCTCTTTTTTTCTCGTTCTTTCTTTCTTTCTCTTTCTCTTTTTGTGTTCCGGATCGGATAAGAAGAAAAGCGGACTTGTGTATTATATTTACTTTTTGATTTCTCCGAAACATCAGTACACAAACTCACAGAGAGAAAAGCACGATTCACCCTCATTACATTCTCTCCTCTCTACCTACTTTCAACTTTCTACTTACTTAACCAGTTCATTGAGTGAAAGGGACAAGAGAGAATAGTCAAACACACACACAGTGGATATAAACACAAACAATTTTCACCCAACTTTTCTCAGTCTGTGCCAATTCTTCATCTCTCTCCGCATTCCTTATTCAAGTCTAAAAATCTAAAGAAAAAACTTCTACACCCCACAAACACACACACAATAATAACAATCAGAATTCGGAATACATAATACATATGTTGATCACAAGATCTCATACCACTTTATAATTTTCACAAGCTAACATAAAAATTTAATCATGATTTACCTGTTCCCTGATTGTACCGATTGTAACGGAATTATCTCTATAGCGTTGCTTCAAAATATTCAAAATACATTTTAGGACAACTATTTATTTATACGTTTTTCAATTGTTACAAACTAAAATACTAAACACTAGATACTTACATACATACTTTAAATACTTGTACACAAAATATATTTAGAAACAAATTGCTCATTGTTTATGTACTCAAACTTTTAACTCTTTCAAACTGTACTGATTGAATTTTCTGTAAACTGTACAACTGTACTTCCCTTTCAATTTTAAAATTTCAATATTCCCCATAAATATTTCTACCTCAACATTAATACATTTAAGAAGTAGAGTGAATAAATAGAAATATATTAAATATTTTTCATCAAATATCACACATTTTACACCCAGAGGCAGGGAACGCGTGTAATTAGAGGTAAGTTATTTAAAATTTAAAGTTAATACATAGTGCAATAATTTTTTTGGAATGAACTTAATTTGCTTACAACATGGTGAAAGTGAAGAGTGAATAGTGTAAACTTTTATTCAGGTTAATTAAGAATAGTTGTTGATCATTGATTGTCAACCCCTTAAAAATGTTTATTACAAGTTAAAATACAGCAAAGTCCAAGATTATAATGTCTCATTTTCATTAGTTTTGAGCTTTGAGATATAGCTTCAAAAAATAGAATATCAAAATTTTGAGTTGAGTGCAAAACAGAGAAATTATGCAGGTTGACGTCTTTAGCATTTTAAATGACTGAAATCAAAATTGAAATGATTGGAAAACTATTTGAAAGCTAAAATAGGCGAAATTTTTTGAAGCCAAAAAAAGTCTGACCTATATATTTTTATACTTTGTGGATTCAAGTTTTTTTCCTCAACTCTAAAGTTGATACAGACTGTGTTCGGAGTGATACTGAAGAACTTGATATAGAACATTGTTGTTGAGAGTTGAGATATTTGTACATTTGCTCAAATATAGGTATATACATAATACATAGTTTTTTAACAGCATTTCTAATAATAAAGCAAAGGATCAGAGTGAGGACAGATTGAATGAAAGCAAGAATGAATGAATGGGTGAAAGAACTAACATGTGAGGGAAAGAAGCAAAAAGTAAACATGATGAAAGGAGTGAAGAGTGAATGTAAAAGAATGTAAAAGCAAAGTATAGAAAGTAATCCATTGTTTACATTTGACAGGGTTCTATAATCCAATTATAAGTGTGGCCATAAAATTCAGTGACCGTCTCGTGGCCAAATACGATAACGGATATCATGGACGTCGAAGAGTATCGACAGAGAGGTATATTTACTCTTTTTTTTAACACACAATACACCATACACATTACACAACCCTCCCCATCCCATTGATTGACACCAACGGAAACTTTCCGGACTTTCTCCTTCTTCTTGTCTTTCTCCTAATTGAGTGCTATTTCCGATCGGATCCGGAAATGAAAAGACTATAGAATGAATATCTGTACACACATGGTACACTTGGTACACAGATGCTCATTGCACACTGAACCTTTTGTAAAATGAGAATTCCTCTAAATATAGTAAATATAGTAACTAGTAAAACCTTCTCTTTTCTTTTATTTTCTCCCTTTTGAATACATAATGTACATACATATACAAATACTTATTTCCCCATTCTCCATTTGATTTAATTATTCAGGAAAGGAGATGGTGGATTTTATAGCAAATTATTTGACAACAATTCGGGAGCGCCGAGTTTTTCCAGCCGTACAACCAGGTTATATGAGAAATCTGGTTCCTGATCAAGGTAAACATTTTTTAAAAGCCTTTGGTAGTGTATCTGCAATATGAATCCAGCTCTCTCGCCATTATTATTTCCATTAAAAAAAAGCTAGGTTTTAATGTTCACAAGTACGTAAAAAAAGATGAATGATTCATTTACTTTTTTTAAATCATTTTTTTGTGGTTCATTTTTAAAGCACCACAAGAAGGAGAAGCTTTTCAAGACATTTTTGCTGATTTTGAAAACATTGTTCTACCTGGGGTAAAATGAATCAGTTTTTATAATGTTTCTATTTATTTACTTATCTTTGTGTACCTTAAGTTTATTTTCTAGTATTTTCTACTCTAGATCCCAAATTCTTGTACTAGACATTAGGCATGTACTTTTTAGCTATACTTTGAGTTCTAGAAATTTGGACATGAAATGTAAAATAGTGTCATGTAGATAGCATAGAATACATATGTATCTTGGTTTTGATTGTCTACAGTAAGAATAGAAATACCTATACCGATGCATGTTTCTCAACCTTTCAAGATCCACATTTACATGCATGTATGAAACTGGAAATTATACAACTGTGAGCTCATTTGCATTAAAATCTATTTATTCTTTCCTTTTACTGTCCATTTTCTACATTTTACACGTAACAAGAATTTAATTGAAAGCTCATAAATGTAATAAAACTGACTAGAATCCGGATCTCTTGGAACTTGGAAAGACGATCCGTGTATAGTGTATAAGGTATACAGTATAAACACTATATATGAGTACATGACTTCGTGACAACAAGCAGAGTAGTTATAGTAGCTTTTGACTGCTGATAAAATGCACGCTTTTGCCTTTCGTTCCCCTCATGTTCCTATAATTTTGTCGTTTCCCTATCTAGCTGTATTCGTCTAATTAAGTAAGTGTAAGAAACTGAAATGTTATGGAATCTGGAACTGTATCTTGAATCTTGTATATTCAGGTTACACATTGGCAGTCACCACATATGCATGCATATTTTCCGGCACTCAACTCGTTTCCATCTCTTCTCGGTGACATGCTGGCCGATTCAATTAACTGTCTTGGATTTACATGGGTAAGTAACGCGTATTATATGTAGTACACATGTATCATGTATACACTCTACTTTATCTAGCACAGAGGACAAAGTACACATGTACAATTTTCTTACTCTGAATTTTATGTTTAACATAATACAAGATGTTCATGGTTCACGGGTATATAATAGAGTCATAAATGTAAATATCCCCCTCAAACTCAAAACCCCATATTACACCACACAAAATACACAAAACATACCAAAACAGCTACTAGAATCTTTTCTCCCACTTGTTAGATCCTCCCATCTCTATCCTTCTCTCTCTCTCTCTCTCCTTTGGCACATCCATAATGTTTATATTTATTTATTTATTTCCTCCTAGTTTTTATAACGTATACTAGACACTAGACATTTTCAATTTAGCATCTAGAATCCAGAATCTAAAAGCTAGACTTTCTTGCTCCACTCTTCATGCTGTTTTGTATTCTGCGTATTTTTACGTGCAATTTTTTTATTGGTGATTCCACTAAACTTGTTGGGTTGATAGACTTCCCCCTTTTGAAAATTATTTTATTTAGTACTTTATGAGTTCATTTTATAGACTTTTAAATTTTAGACTTGAGCCTAGAGCCTTGAGCCGTTCATCAGTATTTATTATTTATTTCTGTTGATTGTTTTTTGTTTGTTTGCAAATAATCTTAGACTACACACATTATACAGAATCTCATCCTTTTTGGACTTTAATATGAAAAAAAGAGAAAGTCTACTTTACCAGATATTATGCTGTAAAAGGAAGCAAAATTAAATTTGTGAATAAGAAGTTTTTAGATTTTAGGTGAGAGGTTCAAAATTGAACTCGCTAAACTTTTGTATGACTAAAAAGGTAGAAAACTCATACATGCGAATGTTTTGAATTGTGATACAAGCTATTTACGATAGATACAATGTTAAGCATAAAATGGAGACTTTCCCATGTTTCATATTGAGATTTTTGTAGTAAAACTTCAGGGCAAGAAACAAAATGTGCACATTTGTTAATGTACAATGTACAAGCTTGAATGTTGAAAGCCGAAATACTTGCAGAAATAAATACAGGTAGGCATTGGGTATTGTAAAAAAATAATAAAAAGTGCATGTGATAGGTTTCGACTTTCGATGAAAATAATGTCAAGGTTCTTGTGCTTTTCATGCACATTCATGAGGAATGAGAAAGGACACTGCAACATATCATAGGGATAATTCGTCACAGCCGAATAGTTCGTTTTTTAGCATTGGATTAGGGAAAAACTACAGGGCTTCATTCACTAATTTTGGTCTTGTTCGAATATCATGTATCATGTATCATGCACTATGTACCATTTAATACGTACGTTTCTAGAAAGTTTTAATGTACAATGTAAGTCTAAAACCCACAACTTAATGTGCTAAAGTTTTTGGTAAGTTTTACGTCATAAGTCATAAGTTGCTTCGTATTTTACAGTATTCAAATCTATTGTAACCCCTTGGTCACAAAAAGTACGCCTGATGGAAAATTATGTTTATATTTTAGGTAACTACGTTGTAACTGATGCCCTTTAACCCTATAATGCATAATAATTTAATATGAACAATCAACAACAACAAACTACACATACACAAACAAATTTCCTTTATGTACTTGATACTTGAGTCATCAAAACTACGTGTCAAAAGTCTGAAGGGTTTGCGTAACACCTCATCAGAATAAGTAGACAAACAAAATAACAACAATAGTGATTAAGAAGTATTCGTATTATGCATTATTCATTCTTGGAATTGGAATTGCAATAATTGCAATGTCAGTACAGAAAAACCTAGAGAGAGAGCGAGAAAGAGAGAGAGAGATGGACGGATTTCTATTTTATGAATAGTGTACTGTGCACTGAAATAAATAGTAAATAGTGATGAGTTTAAATTGAATATTATTCGTTCAGTTTTAATAGGGGGTGGGGGCAAGTAGAAAAAGTTCAAGTTGTGTGTATAGTATATAGTTTGTTGGAGGAAAGAGGTGTAGTATGTATTACATTGTGATTATATAAAAATGTCATATGCACTAAAATATTTTCTTGTTAATGATATTCCGAACTCTGTACTCTGTACTCAAAGGCATCTTCACCTGCTTGCACCGAGCTCGAGACGATTGTTACGGATTGGTTAGCTAAAATGATTGGACTTCCTCCCGTCTTTTATCATTCCACAAAGGAGAGTCGTGGTGGTGGAGTTATTCAGGTGATCTTTGAAAACATGCAATTTATCTTATTATTATTATTTTTCTTAATTATATTTTTATGTTCCATCATTTCAACATTATTTTCTATTCAATTTTATATTAGCATGTGCTGTATGTATATTGTATATATATGTATGGTATGTGGAGTATGGAGTGTGGAGTATGGACAACGGACGTTGTTGCGTCATTCAAATTACTCTCATTTGATAATGTGTACTTACAAAGTACGATGTACAATGTACAATGTAAAATGTGCAGAGGTAAATGATGTGGAATGGAATTTTTTAAACTTGCCCTGTTTTCATGTACATAAATCTCTTTAGCAAAATGTATTTATTTATTTATTTATATAACGTAACATGTAACGCATATGATTCCTTCAGAGTCTAATCTGCATCACATGCTAAGCTTGTGACTCCTTGACCAATTTGTTTTGCATAATGCATAACGCAAATAAGGGTAAATATTTTTGTGTAAACATGCATGAAAATTACCAATTAAATTACCAAACTTTTGGCTGTATTATGTGCCGTTATGTTGCTATATTTCTATACTTTATACTTAATACATGACATGAAAAATAGTGTGCAAAAATTATTCTGGAACATAAAAACGCGTGCAAGGATTTTGATGTTATAGGAAAAATGTATAATGTAAATAACTATATATTATACTATAATATACTATGTATAATGTATATGGATCCACAATAAGTAAGCACATGTGCCAAAAACTTAATATGTTCATGGTTATTACGTATTATGATTATGATACATTTTTTTTTGTAAATTTGATGCAAAATATAGACGACAGCATCCGAGGCGACATTCATTGCGTTAATGGCCGGAAGAACCGAGGCAATCCGTCGTTGTAAGACAACTCATCCAGATTTAACAGCAGCTGAGATCAATGCCCGTCTTGTTGCATACTGCTCTGATCAGGTGACAGCATAATCACAACTTTACTATCAGTAGCATGTGAATACACTGAATATTGAATATTGAATACAGAGTAGAAACATATCACTGCTTTCTTCTTTTTTTTGTACTCGTGTCATAACATGATACAAAGTATATATTACTGAAAGGATTGAAATCTCTATTCTCTATACTCTATACTCTGTACAGCCTTATCGAAATCAAGTATACATTACACATTATACACGGGATTTTTGTATTCATGCACTTTTCTTGTACAAACAATGATAATATATCCATCCATCCTGCATAAAATAAAATATTTCCAAATTCTACTACCAATGTATTTCTTGTATTGTAATGTATGGTTTTGCCCCTTTTCCTATTTAGTTTTCTTCGTGCTTTTTTTATGTATTCGTCTCCGTCAAAAAATATTCGTCGACATAACAATACAAAAAAAACATAGATATATTCAACAAGACAGCATACGATTTTTACAGTTTATCTATTTGTTGCGCTCCTTTACATTTTCGATCAACATTACTTATGTATACACAGACGTTTTTTGCTTCGAGTTCGCAGGCTCCTCATGATGAATTTTAATAGAGTTACTTGCAGCCTCCAGTTTATGTGTTGAATATTGTATGTACTGTACAAATCCTACTTTGTGTATCAATCAATATGCTGTGCAAAACGGAAGATTCAGTGGAATCTTTTTTCGCTTTGCAT
>JABASP010003065.1:0-15977 GCA_019776565.1 Sminthurinus signatus | reverse complement strand
AAAATTCATACACGTAGTCACTACTATTGACGTCAATGGTCAGCAGTACTAGCAGTAGTAATAGTCAGTACAATAAACTGGACTCATCATCATTCAGAATGCAGATTTTTAACATTGTGTTCAAATTTTACATAATAATAATAATTATAGTCTTCTGCGTTCAATTATCTTGTAGGTGGAATTTGAAATATTGGTTAGTCAGCTTAATGATTGACAAGCTACCATGACAGACAACATTTCTCAACATTAAGTTATTTGGTCCGTTCTTCCCTCATTTCGTTTTTTAAATCAAATGAAGAAATATTGTATAATTTATCTACTCATCTGTAACTTTCAATTCTACATTTTAGACATTAACTTAAAAATTAATTTCTATTTTCTATCATTTCGATATCGACACAAAATGAAAGTGTTTCCTTGATCTGGAGACTTTTGAATGACCATTGTCATGTTACTTTGACACTCACATCGTGTAAATGCTAATTATTTTGCACTTTGCAGCTTGTAGGCTCCCAATTTTGAAGAATACAAGATATGCGACTGTATAGAAAATACATATCTGCACAACCAGATGCATTTTGTTAATACTTTTCCTTGAATATTACAGAGAAGAAGTTTATGATCGGAGGGGTCGCGACAGTGGTCGTTGTTGCAATAATTGTCATACTTGCTGTTACATTAAGTGGAGGAGATGAAGATGAGGTTCCCTTTGAAGATCAACCTAGAGAAAAACAAGTCCAAACAATACTGGAGGCCTCACCAATAATAGATGGGTAAGTTGTTTTTTGTTTTTAATCCTACTTTAAAATACATCATAGTTCATAGTGCTTGACAAACTCCTTTCGGTTTTTGTCAAACGTGACTAGGGAGTAGGTAGTAGGTAGACGACTGAAGAGATTAATGACTCTGGTGAAAGGTTGAGAGTTGAGAACTGAGGAGATGCAAAATGCAAATTCATGAAAAATGAGTTGTTGAATCTTGAATCTTGAGTGTTGAGTTTACTCTAGCAAAAGTGACAGTAGTCGGATTTTTGGCAATATAAACAGTCAGGCAAAGTTCAATTTATAAAGTATAAAGTATAGTATTTAATATACGTAATATGTAGTGGCTTATCGCTCTCTTTCTTCCTGGTAGATATCAATTCCTCCTTTCCTTTTCATCCCGACCATTTTCTCAGTCATCACTTACAATATACAATGTTGAAATTTAATCCTTTTTACTTTTTCCTGTTTGTCTAGTAAAAATACATGAGATTGTACTTGATTTAGATAAACTAGTCTGGAGTCTACATTCTGCATTCAATATTCTACGTAAAAATGCAGAAAGATGTAAATTTTAATGTCAACTGCAATCACCATCGTGTATCATGTAGGATTAGCATCCTTTTGTTAGTTCTTATCTACTCTATTCATTTATCTAATTGATACCTTGATGACTTTTTTTTGCTCTATCAGGCACAATGATTTCCCTTGGAATTTGAGAAGCCTTGTTTACAATGACTTGAGACGAGTCAATTTCTCCGCGGACTTGTCAACAGATCCCATTTGGGGCCCTAACAACGGTAGTCACACTGACATCCCAAGATTAAGAAAAGGTCACGTCGGAGCTCAAGTAAGTACTTTTTTTAATAATTTACTACTGTCAATTGTCAATTGTAAGTAGCTTTTACATTTTACATGTATTGTAAAATAAGACAAGAAAATAGAACATACAACAACAAACAACAAACAGACTGTGTGTAGGACTAAAATAATGAGTATTGAATCCTAGCAGATAAATAATATAGCCCACACACACATTGTCTAGTGTCTAATGTCTACGAGTCATTAAAAAACTGTCATTTAGTTTTTTCCGTCTCTGTATGTAACTGTATTCTCTATTCACCATTCACCATCGTACCTAAAGCGTGTAAAGAGTAAAGAGTAAACACATTTATCATATCCCTTTGTGTCTAGTGAAGAGAAAAGTCAATGGTCTGCATTTGCAACCGGTCTGTATTTTGCATGCTGTATTGTGCATAAATAGTGTAATCATATCCAATGTACAGTGTACTTTATTGTGCTCTGTATTATTATGATGCATTCTCGTCTTTGTTCTTATATGGTCAAATGAAGTGATTTGGTATTTGGTCTACTCTTTGGCTTTGACTTAGATTATTACATTATTTGTTATTAGTATTTCTAAAGACATGTAATATGCAATATGCAACAAAGAAACAGCACGCATGAAGAAGATACAGAGTACTATAAGTACAGAGGCAACATGCAACATGAAAATATAGAAAACATATAAAAGTGACACTACTGTCTACTGTCTGCAAATGAGAGAAAAAGTTTTTAATTTTCCCATGGTAAAACCTTACAACTACTCTCAAAACAAATGAAGCATTAAAATGAACATGAGATGTTTAAACTAAACTTAGTCATATTAAATTAATAATACAGAAAAGGATTTATTACACATTTTAACATTTAACAAAACTATGGATTGATTTTACTTGATTTTGTGTTTTGTACAAACTTAAATATTAAATAGATTAGGTAAAAGTAGTTTGTTTTTTTAAAGGAAATGTGTAAGTTTTATGTACAAAAAAAATCAATGAACTCTTGTGCAAATTTTAAAACCCCACACAAGAGTTCAAATATACGGAAGATAAAATATAAAATACTAGTAAAAGCTAAACACATTAAAATATGCAAGTAAATAGTCAGGTTTAAGATTCTTATATGAAATGAAGAATGAACTTTACACCTGTCTTGTTTTCTCTTGGTCTATGTCAGCTGTCAATTTAAATAGCCGAAATTGTCTGGTCGACTTTTCTCTTGAGGAGATGAAATGAAAGCCCTCCCACGATTTTCAGGGTCAGATGAAAAGAGAAAGAGAGGACCCATCTACTTTTACAGAACAAAATATTTAATGACCTATTCATTAAGTCAACTTACACAGACAAATTACCCACATTAAAAATGATTTTTTTTCTCAAACTTGCATATTTGACAGTCTAATTTCAACTCCCAACTGTCTCAATTGATCACGTCTCCACCCAACTATCAATCAGTTTTTATGAATATTCAATTTATTATGTAGATTGTAAAGTATTCTTTATTTTTCTTTTTTTGGCTAATATCCGTACACAGTACATTCAACCAAGTAAAAGACTAAACATTTAACATGCATCTTATGCACAGACATTTGAAATAAAGAAATAAAAATAAAAGTTAAAAAATACTAAATAGATAACCATATTTTAAAAGTTGAGGCGGGTTATTATTTTTTTAGTAGCTTGTTCATTTTCTTGTTGACTGAAAATATTTAATATTGACAGAAGAAATCTAAAATCTGGAACAAGTCAAGTGTGAAATCTGTAATACAGACAAATTACTTGACCACATTCTACATTTTACATTTTACATTTCATGATTTGAAGTTCTAATTCATCTTCACACTTTGCTGTCTTTGTTGACACTTTAGCTACAAAATATTATCGTATTATGTCGTCCTGTCTGAAAATTATAAACATCTCATATCTTATTTTGATTTTTGTTGTTTTTTGTATCTTTTTCAGTTCTGGGTTGCTTACACGTCATGCAGTTCTCAGTACAAAGATTCTGTGGAGCAAACGATTGAACAAATCGATGTTATTCGTCGTCTGGTTGCAAACTACTCGAATGATTTAGTATTCGCCACAAGTGCAGATGACATCGAATTGGCCATTAAGAACAATAAAATTGCCAGTTTGGTTGCAGTTGAAGGTGGTCATAGTATTCAATTTTCAATGGGAATTCTCAGAACTATCTATCAACTTGGTGCTCGATACATGACATTAACTCACAGCTGTAATACTCCTTGGGGAGACGCAAGTCCAGTAGATATTGTAAATGGCACTTTGAAACCACAGAGCAATGGACTGTCTGAGTTTGGATTAGTAAATTTATATATATTATTATTATGACACATATTGAACATTAATACCTCGTATTTTCTCCATTTCCCCTTTCCTTTCTGAGTCTGAATTCCGAATTCCGAATTGAGTTATTAAAGATTAAAGACTCATATAGCGGCATTTTTTCCAAATACAATAAATTCATCATTCATGAATAGGAAAATATATTATGAATGTCAATGAATCTTTTGTGAGTTAATTTTGGCATTTTCCTTTCATTTTATTTTTTATGCTGTGCTATAGGAAATCGTTGATGAGATGAATCGGTACGTCTTATGTCCAGCGTCTCGCTTAGAATTTAGTTTATTTAGTATTTAGATTACTCAAAATCAAACATTTAAACTATTTCATATGAATATTCACTGTTCACTGTATGTAATATGTAATATGTATGACGTGTGAGGAGAAATTTCATGACTCTGTAATATTTTGTTACTTATTCTTAGATTGGGAATGATGGTTGATTTATCGCACGTGTCCAAGGTTCGTTCAACGCTGTCGTTTTTTTTCAAACTTCAAAAACTGTGCTTGATTATAAAAAGTATAATATGAAAAGTGAAAAGTTATGAATATTAAAACTTGATGAATTGTTAATTTTGTTCTCTTTTCTTTTAATTTCTAAATATATGGATTTTTAGGAAACCATGTTAAAAGCTTTGAACCGCTCACAAGCTCCTGTTATCTTTTCACATTCCTCAGCCTATGCAATTTGTCCACATCATAGAAATGTGCAAGATGACGTCCTTCTTAAAATTAAAGAGACTAATTCCATTATCATGGTTAATTTCTACTCTCGATTTATTCAATGCAACGCTTCATTAAATGCAACTATTGACGATGTCGTTGGTATGAATTTATAATAATATTATACGGAGATTCAAAATTTATTTTATACATTATTTACATATAAATAATGAATAATTTTCATCGTGTAGAGTCGTAAAAGAGAAAGAAACTGACAACTGCTTTTGTGTTTGTTTGATTGTAGCTCATATTGAGCACATTAGAAATATTACTGGAGCGGATCACATTGGTGTTGGAGGAGATTATGATGGTGTTGATGAAACTCCGGTTGGACTAGAAGATGTGTCTAAATATCCTGCTCTCGTTGAAGCTCTTTTGGTCAAAGGATGGTCACGAGAAGACTTGGAAAAACTTACTGGGAAAAATCTAATCCGAGTCTTCAGAGCAGTTGAAGAGGTAAACATTTGAAAAGTGAAACGAGGGTTCTTAAACCTCAAAAGCTCATGTTTTTTCTTCCTTTCTATGTTTTGCTCATAGGTACAAATTTTTGCATTTTGTATTATATTTGCATTTTATTTATTTTCAGGTTCGAGACAAACTCAAGTCAATGGAACCAATTCAAAACAGCTTAAAAAGTGATGAGATTGCAGCTTACAATACCAACTACACGGAATGTATCACAGCTAAATTTGAGAAACTACCACAAGGAAGCCTTAGACGTAATCGTAGATTCAAAGTGGAAGAACGAGAATTATAATTCTGAATAATTATATCATTATTGTTAAAAATAATAACTAATATTTTATATTTTTAAGTTCAAATGAATGTACATATTCATAGACTATAGTGCACTTATATAACTTATGAGTATATATTCTAATTGTCTAGAAGTTTGCGCTACTAAAACAAATTGGTATCTTTTTTAGTTTTTAGATATTTTATATAAAACATAATAATTATATAAAATTAGAACATATGTGGAGTCAGAACTGAATGGTAATCGTTCCTGTTGTGATGATAAATGATGAACGTTCTTAATTAACCACCGTCCTTTTTTATAGTTATAGAGAACAAGTCAATTTTTCCTCCGAGTTCTTATTGTATTGTTAGAATGTACTTTGTACAGTATTAAATTAAGATAGTTCCTCTAGTTCCTACATGTACCACCGTATTATGTAAATATGTACTTTATTTCATGGGGTCGTAACACTGTTTGAAAGATAACTGACGATGAATGAATGGTTCATACACCTAACGTGTATCGAAAATATTTGGAAATTATTTGGTGTCGAAAGTAGAACTAACGCTGAAGTGAAACGCTATTCATTTTATGTATTATATTATGTATCATATATAAATGGTATTTTTTGTTGTTACTTGTTACTTTTATTTTATTCTGGTCAACAATAAAATGAATAAAAATCATGTTCATTATTTTCAAACATGAAATACATGACAAAAAGTATCAAACGTGATTTAAATTGTAACACATATAATAAACATGCACTTTGAATTTTGCATTTTTTGATCCATCTCTGAGCTACAAAAGTGCAGGGTAATGATAGTAGAATGAGGAAATTTAAATTACATTATTTTTAAACGGAGGAATGCGGAGGAAGAGAGAAGTAGAAAACTGTTGAGTGGTCATTGGACTCTATTGTTCCAATTTTCATTGAGAGCAATATATGATATTTAAAAAAACATTGGACATTAGACATTGGACGTGCTCAATGTATTATAAAGTATGAAAAGTATCTCATTGTCCATTGTACAATATATTATTCATTTAGCATATCATATCTCTGTTATTCTTTGTTCTTGGCTGGTTTTGACCTGGGATTTAATAAAGGAACGAGAGAGATGAGAAAAAATGTGTAAATAGTAAACACATGCATTTAGCATGTACAATGTACATTGTACATGGAATGTACTTTACTACGTGCAGAATACAGAAAGAAGGAAGACGCGTACATATTTAGATCAAAAACTATGGATAAGCAAGGTCAAATTCATAAAATCGTAATTGAAGTAGCATGGAGAAAAAAAATTTTCATGAAGAAGATGATGATGATAATGATGCTTTATTTATTGGCTTTCTCATGTATTTTTGTATGTAGATAAATTGTAAATACTCTGTACAAAGTACAAAGTAGAAACACTAAATGGTTATGTTATAATCAATTTACTCAAGGTTTGCTCCTTTCCCGACAGTCTCATTGCACCATTTATAATAAACTTGTCCATTAAATTGTAGTTTTGTTTTATTTTTAGGTTTTAAAAGCTATTTTATTTCAAATCTGTTTTAAATACTGTGAATTTAGGGAAACGTGCAAAATTACTACACACATGTAAAGTAAGAGTATTTAGTTTATTTTATGTGCAAAAATAATAATAATTGTTTTTCATATGGCTGTTCAAGATTCATCAACAATTGATTGTACATGAAAAATATTTGGAAAAATATGGATTGCACATTCAGAGGTAAGAAAAAACAAAGAATTGTTGTTGCTGTTTGCTTAATGTTTAATGTGTGTACATGCATTTTTAAAAACTGAATAATTTCCCTTTGTTTTTTAATTAATGGTTATATTAACAGGGAACAGAGTTATACGAATTATAGTTGCCTGTTTTTGTGTAAGTACTGATTTGACATCGAGCACCCATTACTGAATCGCCATTTTTATTTTCAATTTTGTATTAGTACTTATCTATTTTTTAAAATCGAATAGAAGTTTTTGTGTAATACAAAAATACATATGTAGACATTTTTTCCGTTTCAAAGGTTCTTCTTGTTATCGCTTTGCTGAGTTTTTCAGCTTACATTTCTCTTACATCCACAATTGGACCTTATGAAAAAGCTGAGAAACTGCTGACTTTGGCGCCTTTGATTGACGGGTGATTTTAGGATAAGTTTTATACAATATTTTTTTGTGGCATCATTTTTACTTTTTACACATGAATTTTAAAAGTTAAAAATATTGGAGAGATTTTAATCAAATTTTCAGTTACAATGGCCTAGCCTACAACATACGAATGATTGCCAAGAACGATTTAACCAAATTCAACTTATCACGAAACTTATCAGAAGTTGCATCCTGGAACTTGAGTAAGGAACATTCAAAAGAAAAACTAACACAAGTTTGGGCTAAAACCTTTCTCTCTTCAAATTTTACTCCGTCTAGTTTCTGATTTATTTTTTTGATTTTTTTAGCGGTCACGGACATTCCTAAGCTTCGTATAGGAAAAGTTGGGGCTTTGTTTCTTGCGGCCAGTGCCGAATGTAAAAGAAAATACAAAAAACATGATATTTGTTGTTACTAGAAGATGTAGGAAAAAATATTGCAAAATAGAAAACAGTACAAGTGAATAATTTTTGAATAAAGGTTTATCTCAGCATAAAGATGCAGTGGTAATTACCCTGGAGCAGATCGATGTCATTAAACGTTTAATAGATCTCTATCCGGATTTTCAATTGGCCAAAAGCTCTGATGGTTTCTCACTTACCTCTCTTACTTTATTTATTTCAACTATCAAAACATTTCAGTAAATTTCGGATACAATTCTGTGTTGTGTGAAGCCCAAAATAATTGTCTGAATTTTAATAGATATACTGGACGCTGTTGACAATGGAAAAATCGGAATATTGATTTCTGTGGATGGTTAGTTCTTAGTTCTCTCATGTCTCATGTGCAAGTAAACTCTAAAACATAGAAGATTCAAACTGCTTGTACAAACATTGTCTTTTATATTTTTAGGGGGCCATTCCATTCAGTACAGCGTAGGTGCGTATCCTATATACATGTGTATTTTGTGTCCCTGACTTGAAAATGAAGTTGAAGCTAGCATTTTTAGCTCTTAGTGTACACTTTAAAATAAAATGTAATGTGCCAAAAATCAAAATTTTATAATTTCAGCTGTTTTAAGGAATTATTATGCACTCGGTGTCAGAAGCCTTTCAATCACTTCTTACTGTTCCAATCCATGGTAAAATTAAATTATTTCTTATCGAAACTAATCATTACTTTTTAAAATACGAAAATAGTGTGTAACAAAGTGTTTCAAGAATCGGTTTCCTAATGTAAACTTTTTTTTAGGGCGGAATCTTATCAGATGGATTTATCCAATAGATCAAAACAGAATTCATTTTACGGTCTATCGGATTTTGGGAAAGTAAGTACATTTCCTCTTGTCTAATACTAATGTCTAATATCAATCTATAGTTTCTAAACATGTTGTGATTGTACACTGTATGTACGCAGGATGTGGTTTGGGAAATGAATCGTCTTGGGATGCTCATAGACATTAGCCATACATCAATAGCGGCTATGAAAGAAGTTTTATTTGAGTCAAAAGCCCCAGTTATTTTCTCCCGTTCAGCCGCTAAGGCAATTTGTAGTACAGAACCCAATATTCCGGATGACGTGATGAAATTAATTGTAAGTTCAAATAATATAAAAGCAGAAAGTCACTTTAGTTTACTGTATTTTAAAGTAAATAAGTATGCATTCTGACTGTTTGTACATGTACTGTCATATTACAATTTTAGAGGCAAAAATCAGGACTACTCATGGTTCATTTCTATCATGGATACATCAAATGTGATAATTCAGGAGCACCGGCAACAATACAAGATGTGATAAGTACGTATTTTATTTTAGTTTTGTTATCAGATTTGTAGAAATGTTCTGATGATTTTGAAGTACATGCGATATGAGTGATAATCCTTATAAATCCATTTAAATATTTACAGGACATTTGGAATACATCAGGGAGAAAGCTACAATTGACAATATTGGAATTGGATCAAATTTTGAAAGCTTTAGTGGGTAAGTGTTAAGTGTATATTTTTTGTATGTTGTAAAGTACAGATAAATGAAGAATTATTGGAAATATCTGAAAAATGTCTAATGTCTAAAAACTTATTGAAAAATTTCCCCAAGGAAAATCGAAGGACTGGAAGACACGAGTAAATTTCCAAACTTGTTTGCTGCACTTGTAGAAACTGGACGATGGAGTGACGAAGACCTACTTAAAATTGCGGGCAAAAACTTCCTGAGAACAATGAGAGAAGTTGAAAGGGTTAAGAAAAGATTTCATGTATAGCACTAAAATATACATAACTGATAAATTTGTCACAGTTAAGAATTCAATTATTCAAATTCTTTATAGGTTCGAGATGAGCTGAAAATAGAGTCTCCAAAACAAACATGGATAAAAGTAAGTAAATTTTAATTGAATTACTTAAAAGATTCCATTTTCACTATTGTTTTTACTAAAAAAAACATCTTTCATTTTTTTTCTAAAGAGGTCCGACCTGAAAAAATATAACGCAAACCTAACGTGCGCAGCAACTGCGATTCCAGATTCCTGATTTTTCGCAAGTATTTTAATAACGATAACTTCGATTACAAGAGTTTTGAAGGCTGATAGTAATAAGTCATTTTCGTATACGTTTACTGAAAAAAGTCCATTCATATTCTTTGTGTTGTTAAAGTTAGTGTATAACTAATATTAAATTATATTATAATGTTAATAGTTTCTACTTAACAATAAAAATAACATGAGTCAAAAGTTGAAAATCGAGTAAACATGAAATGTTTTTTGGTTTGAAATTTTATTTATATTTTATAAATGTTTTGAGATAAATCACATACATTATAAATTATAAATTATAATCACTTAAAATATGTAGAAACTTTTCCTATTGACGATCAGTAGTTGCACACAATACAATAACAATAAATAAAACATAAAAACAAAACAAAAAAACCAGACGGCGTCAATAAATTATTCTAAAGTTGGACAAGGGTACAAAAAAGTTGCACACTTTTTTTTTTAATTTTTGTCACTTGCAGTTAATAAAGTAAACATGGTGTTGAAATTGAATGGGAAACTAAACTATAAACACAAGCAACATAAGCTTAACAATAAACAACAAAGAGATTCTCCTCTTTTCATTTCTTTCTCTCCTTTCTCTGTCCAAAAATATCTCATCCACACATATGAAAAAAATAAATACATATAAATACAAAAGAATCACATACAGATGAGCACAACATTCTTTTCTGCTTTCTCTAAACTCTAAACACTAAACACACACTTTGTCCTTTGAGACTGCTTCTCAATAATAATACAATAAACAATAGACTTTACACTATTACACTAAAATTTGATAATGATTCTCTATAGGCACGTGTTTTAGAACAGGTATAAAATTTCGAATGTACATGATTAATTAGCAAAACATTTTTTTTGAATACGAATAATTATTAATAAAATGAATAATAAATATCAAAATAAATCTCATTTTAGCATTGTTCATATTTGTTGTCGTTACAAATATATAAAAATTTGTATAACATTAAAAATTAAAATATTCAGTATTATTCGTCTAGTATTGCCATTTTGTCAAAGTATATTGTCCACTAAATTTTCTTATGGCGGTCTTTGTTACAATAATTAAACTGAAAAATACAGTTTATTTTTCAGCCGCTAAAAAAATGAATAGCCTTTTTAGACTTTCACATATGTAAATATTTAACAACAACATAATATAAAATAATAATATGTTTATCCTTAAGATATTCTTAAAAAATGAGAATAATACAGTACAATTTCAGTTCAAATCTAAAGCACAAAATTTTTATCTGTACAAGTAGTTTTTAGCAAGAGCTTCAGGAACAGGTTTTCCACATTTACCATGGTGTTTCTTAGTTACGAGTGATCTTGATCTACAATTCTCAATTTCGAGTAAGCAGCCATTGGCATATGTCTTATTATCCTAAAATTCCAAAGTTGAAAATAAAAAAAATGATGAACAAGGTTAATTATGTTGGGCACAAGTTAAACAAAATTAGATATTACATTGAGATTCAAGATCAGAGGTTCAAATTTTAATATTTACATACCGTGCCACAAATAGGATCGTATTCACTAGTACACATTCGTGAACAGCCACGGAATTGGAAGGCTGCTAAACATCTTTTCAATGGTACAACATACATGTGTTTTCCGCAATTAAGGTTGTGCATTTCACATTCATTTCGATAAAATTTCAAGTCTGATCCACAAACACTGAAAATGAAGAGAGATGAACATTATTATTAAAAACCTCTGTGGCACACACATTTCCTTTATAATTTACATGTAATATAATATCAAACATTTGTTTTTTATATTCTGACGGTAACGTAGTATATTTCTTACAATTCACGACGACTATCGCAAATTGCATTGCAATATTTGGTAGACTGACATTTATCCAGAGCTACAGAGACAACACGTTGATTACAAGTGTGCTTCTTCATCTCACACTCACTCCTATATGTGTTTCCATCACTGCCACATACCGGGACATCACTCTTGATGTCATCATCACATTCCATCTCACTACATCGTTCGGTTTCTGTCAAGTTGGTACAAGGTCCCCAGTGAGAAATTTGAACTCCTTTCCTGTTAATTGTTTTTAAAACATGATGTAAAATTTATTGTTTTATGGTTATAAATCTAAAAAAGGTCATTCTACGATGTAGGTGTAAATTGTGAATTGTAAATACGTCAATGTTTTATTGAACTTACAAACATGTGGCAAGTTGTAAGCTGCACAAATTGTTATAAGTACGTCCATCGTTAGCTATTCAAAAGATAGAAAAAAAAACATCCATTTTCATATGGGAAATCCTTTTCTTTATTCCTGTTCTTTCTCTGACTCTCTCTCTCTCTCAGTTTATTGGCTGTTTGTCTTATTGTAATGTAATTAAAGTAATAAATAATTCAGTACGGTCCAAAAAAAAACACAAAGACATACCACAGACAGGGTCAAAGTTTGATCCACATTTGATGACACTACAACGTTGAACTTTTGATAAACATTTCTCCAATGACACCTTTTCAACTTTGTACTTTTGGGGTCTGTACAAAAAATGTGAGGAAACATGATTCTTTTAGTACATTCAACATCTTAATAAAAAGCCATTATATATTATACGTATTACGTATTTAGTATTTATAGAGAAAAAGAGAAAAGATTGTTACCCGCAATTCATCAACTTGAGCTCACATAAATTGTCATAAAGGTTTCCATCTTTAAGAAAATAAGTAATCATAGACATTTAATTAAAATTCGAAAAAGGATTTTCAAGCAAATAAAGAAACTTACGAATACTAAACAGAAATGAAAAAAGCATACCTGATCCACAGACTGGATTTTTTGGTTCACTGTCACAAGTGGCAGATCGGGGACATCCTAATTCAGCTCTTCTATTGCTCACACAGTGAGAAATTGGAACTTCGAATACGTGTTTACTATTTCCAAAAAATATGAAATGAGAAACTGAATTAGTAGATGATAATGATAATGCAAGTAAGTGATTTTTAGTTTTTTTTTATACCTTTCTGACTTTTGACTTTTACATACTTTCAAAATCAATGATGAGTGTGACCAATATAATGATAATGACGATGATAATTATTAGTACTAATAGTAATAATTATTATGATAATAATTATACTCTAAACTTTTATCACATGGGATAATTGTTAATTGAAAAGTTCAAAGACGTTCAGGTAAACTTACAAAAGTATGTGCTATGTGCAATGTGCACTGAAAAATAGGTACAGATCGTATCTAATATCTACAATCTACACACTGGCGAATAAAAGATCTTTTGACTTTTGACTTTTGACTAATTACACAAACCTATAATCATTGACGTTTCCTCTCGAAACTAACACAGTAACATAAATAAATATTAAATATCTAAATAATAAAATGGTACAATTATCGCAATTCTTCTTCTGTTATTGGACTGAAACTCTTTTGAATGGTTATCAGAGCTTTGAATCTAAAATCTAGAATCTAGAAATCTACAGAGATGCAGAATAAGAGAGAAAATGAAAGGTTTGTGGTTGAACAAAAAAATATTGAGTGTAAAGTATGGATTCAAAGGGCAAATTATAATAATTACAATGTTCATTCTTTGGTTTCCTCTCTTAATAATTAATTTCTTTGTATTCAGTATGCACATTTGTGTATATATGTGTGCAACTTTGGGAAAAAGCATGAGAACGTTTAAATTCTAAATTGAGGTCTACGGGGCGATCTATATCTTCATACGCACTTCTCATTTCTACACCTCACCATTTGCACATAGTAGCAAATTTGAATACTTTGATGTTTTGTTATTCAAAGGGAAATAAAAAGAATTTTCATCCTGGATAAATTCAGTTATTATAGATTTTAGTATTTACTTACCCACAATTGGCTTGGCGCATCTGAAAACCCAAGGCAAAAACACATTCATCAATATTTTCAAAGTAAAAGAGTATTGAAAATGAATCAATGATTATGAAGAAGGCTACAGAAATCACAGTAAAAGTAAATAAACCCACCTGACATCCATTTTTATAAAGCCGACCATCAGATCCACATGTGGGTTTGCTAATTCTCCAGCAACTGTCTCCACAATGTTTTGTCGTTTGACAACGTTTCAAACTAGTTCTCACAACTCCTTGCCTAAAAGAAAGAAGAATATCACACATCATGATATAATAAAACTTTATTGTGATTTTCTCTCTATTTAATAGGTTCAAAATAACATGCATTATAAAAAATCAACTCGTATAATCCATAATCTCCGCATTCGTTCACAAATACATGTGAATCAAAGATGAACCACATATTTGATACTTGATACTAATTTTATCAAGTTTTAAAAATTGTTACTCCTTGTTAAATCCTGAGAACTAAGAACTGTTGAAGCTAGCGTGAAATGTGTTTAGTGTTTACATCAAACATCAAACGTACTTTGTACTTACACGCTTAAATTTGTATACAAGAACAATAAAATTTTTATAATCATGTCCATAGAAAAAAACACGTGTAGGCAGTGGGCAGCGACAACATCCTCATAAACATCTAACATGTGTAGAGTATACTGTATACTTGAAAATTGTGGAGGTGTATTTTTGAATTTGAGGTTAGTAAAAATATAAATGCTAATGTTGGACACATGTATTGAATGTTTGAATGTTGGAGATAATAAAGCCGCCGAGCCGTTTAAGTTGTAGGAGGAAGCAGTCCGTAACGCCACCGTCAACCACCAACCAGCACACTAACGCCATTATCATTGCGGTACAATTGATACTGGCCTAAACACAGACACACTTTGCACTCTTTCCCGTGTTTAACAATATCTACAACAACTTGTGTCTGTATATGTGTTGGTCGCTGGTCGCCGGTTCACATTATCATGTATCATGTACGTCGCAAGACATTGCACTAAACTAAAAACGTACGTGTATATAACATATTTTATGTTGGGCGCTTGATATTTAATATTTAATATTCGGACATGTATACAAGGTTGTTTCTCCCTTTGAGTGTTTGTCAATAGGCCATACATGTTTAACATGTAACAGTGATTTTTATGCCTAGGTTTTAACTTTTGAGATACTATGTTAAGACATCATGTACAATGTATAATAAATGTATACAGTGACGTTGGTTCGTCGTTCGTGAGGAGGAAGAAACAGAGAAAATACATATACATAGTAGAGCTAGGAAATAATTTTCGTGCATTACTGTCCGATATAATTTTGATTGCAGATTTTGAACTATAGGTACGGACTATGGACTAAGGAATACGTACTACAGACAAGGAAACATGATAAGGATGATTATGATGATGATGAGTATATTCGCAATCTGGATGAAGATTGTGCGGATGATCAAGATAATCATCCTCTTGAATCTTGATTGTCCTGATAATACAAAATCATACGTACATACTACATACACATTTACGAATAAGCTTGGATCGCATTAACAATAAACGCGTACTTAACCTCAAGTCTTCGTCAATTAAATTCCCACTCACTGCCATTTACTCAAGTCTTCATGCGTTACATCATCATCATCATCAGCATCATCATCTTTACACATTAATACTTTTTCTATGAAACTGAGATTCTTCTTCATTTTTTTCGGCTCAAAAAACTTTTCAAATCTGCATAGCTACTTTTTCCGCTCACCCATTCAGTTCAAATCACTTTATGGATGAAAATTGTTCCACACTCAACACTCAATACTCAACACCCAACATTATCAACATTATTGCAATTGCAAATCACGTCATAAATCCCAATGAAAATTAGGTGAAAAACATCAAAAATCAACACGTAACACTCAATACTCAATGCATATTATTACATGTATACCCAAAAAAATGAAACAGTACATTTTAGATTTTAGATATAAAAAATATTATTATTATTATTGAGTTTAAATATT
>JABASP010003064.1:0-15977 GCA_019776565.1 Sminthurinus signatus | reverse complement strand
GAACGAGGATGTCTGTGTACTGTGTACAATATACAAGATAGAGTAGGTACTCTGAAAATATAATGTTTTATACATTTTTATGCACATATTGCAAATAATACATACATACATTTTATACTATATACTGTAGGAAGCATAAACTATAAACTACATCTAATAAATAGCAAAGAATACACAGTGCGAATTTCCTTGACAGAGAACCCATCGTGTATTTTAATTTAATGCTTTTACAGTTTACATATATATCAGATTAAGGTATGGAATTAAAAGTTTTTAGTCTACACTCTAAACTCTACGCGGTAATGAGTAATGATAATGAAAATGAAAAAGATGTTGGAGGTTTTTCTGCTTGTTTACTTTTTATGAGGTTTTCATTTCGTTTATACTTCATGTCTCTCTTTTTAAAAATACTCCCATCTTTTTACTCGTCCATTAATTTTGAAATCATTTGTTTGAATTGCTGCAATGCAATGCTCGTAACTCGTGGGTATGATGTATGATGATAAAGACGCGTAAAAACATTTGACGAAACAAAAAACAAACTGGTACATGTTTTATTTGTTCTACGATAAAAAAATAAAAACGCATGAAGATCATGATGCTATTTTTAAACTATGAATAAACTAATAAAAACCACAATGTACTTTGTAAAAGTTTAAAATTGGAAGAAAAACTGGTGAAAGATTAACCATTATAAAAATAATTACCATCAAAAATCACAAACTTCATAACAATTAAACAAATTGTTTGATTTTTGACCACCTTTTTGTTTGAGACAAACATTCAAAATCCAGAATAGATTTAAGAGAGCGTACAATGTAGAAGAATAAAAGTAAGAGGAAGTTAGTCAACAGGATTTTAGAGATAAAGTAACTCGTAATATTATCCTATAGTTAACATCTTTGTAGGATGCGTGTAAAGTGTAAACTTGAACCGAACGAAGGTTGAGGTTGAGGTGTAAACGCTTTACATGTATAAAAGAGAAATGGTAAATTAAAGGTTATGAAAATGCTTTATACTTTGTTTCCATCTTTCCGACTTGTTTTCAAATTTCAGACCTCAAAATTTAGACCACCGCCGTGAATATAAAATTCTAAAACGAATGATCAAGTCTATCGGAATCTTGCAGATTCTGTTTTAAATCATAAATAAAGCTAAAACATAAATAAGCTCATTTAGCTAAAGTTAGTGGTATTGCAAATGCTGAGATCGGGAATAAAACTAAAAAAATTAACCGGGGTTGGGGATTAAAAATAAAACTACAACAGAGGTTAGGCTACTGAGACGCAATGTGTGCAATCATTAATGCAATGTTTAAACAAGTTTTCATCTGAGGAAAGAATGTGAGAAAATAAGTGCACGTCTTTCTGTTTTCTGTACATGCACAAATGTACTGATTTTAATTTTTCATAGTAAAGCTGCATAAAATTATCAATTTTGTGATACATGATACATGGGAATTCTGAATTATGAATGCAATTTGTGTAATAGTAGTTTAAAATTTAATGCCAATTTCCGTAGTCAAATAGACTGGGTTCAATGTGCTAAAATCTAATATGACATAACAGGAGTTTTCCTTGGAATTCACATTCAGCAATCCAATTAACCATGTTCCATTAGCTCCACACAGTGAAATTGAAATTGAAATTATTCAAACACAACTGTATTTTTTTGTACACACGTAAGCCCAAGAAAAGAATACACATTACACATAAGTATTTGAACGCACATGTAACATATTGATACAAGAAATAAGATACGTGATGCATTTTGCGTACATGTGATAATTCTATCAACAATCAGGTACACACAAAACATGAATCTGTAACAGAAAAAAAAGAAGTGATTATGTAAACTACAATTAACCAGAACTTTATTAGATCATTAGGCACAAAGTTTCATGTTTCTTGACTGGAGTATGAATTATTGAATATTGAATATGATTTGTGATGCAGGTAGCCTGACAGAATATACAGAAATGTAGCAAAGCACAAGAGGAGTCAGACTTTTCATATCAAATATCAGTTATCAAGTCGTGAACAAAAGCGCCAACTATCTCGATCTATATCATCACCAATCACCACGCAGCAATTAAAGTGACAAGTCGGGGAATTTTTACAAAATGACTAGTCCACTTTCACCACGCTCTCAATCTTTTGCAGTTTTACATGACGATAACTATACATTTGTACATTTGAATTACATTTCTGAGAAAATGTTATCCCTTCAGCATCCATAGTGGCTCTTGAGTCTAAAATGAAAGGTGAGCGAATAAAACAAATAAAAATGATATAAAAGCATGGAATTTTCTCTTTGAAATTTTTTTAAGGAAAACTAAATACAACCCAAAGAAGCTTGTCTCATTTGATGCTTCAAACTTGAATTAAGAAACCATCATGTGGTTGCCTCCTGAAATTATTAAAATATTTAAAATGAAAACATGGCACAAGCACAAGATTATGCAATGGGGTACTCCCAGATATCCAGTTCATTACTGTACCATTAACTATTAATACAATTAAGTGATGAGTAATGAGTAATGAGCTAATAAAAGGGAGTACATTTCTACGGCCTTTGTAAGTACTTCATCCACTATCCACTATTCCATTTGTCATTTGTGGTTGTGCCACAGTGCAAGTAAACATTAGGCACGTGCGATAACAAATAACATGATGGCTCACATAATTTTTCGTTGAATGTTGAATGTTATATCATGTGTGTAAGTAGTAAGTACCATAATAATGGAGAGATAAGATACGAGATAATACGGCGAATTTCAAAAGGGGCACTAATACTTATGGATATTCTTTATACATTGTACATTGTACATGTATGTATACAGCATACAGTTTATAGGTAAATGTAAATCACACTTTAATTTGTAAGCAAAGATTTCCATGTTTTTCCTGTTTAACTGTTACGTTGCGTGTTGAAGCTGGAAAGTCCGTCCGCTTTTTCTAGAAGTAGCCTTTAAGCTATAAACTATAAACAAAAGGGTAAAGAGTACGTACAGTAATCTGCATGATTAAAATTGCCAAATATTTCGAGAATTATTTTCTTTTAAACACTATTTTCAGCCACATCCTTAGTGTACGCACAATGTACGCAATATTAAAAAAAATTGGGATAGTTTATTCCTTTTATTTTTTCATGGAACAATTAGTCCTCCAAAAATTCTATAGATTGGAGCTTTGAAACATGAGTGAGCGTTGACAGTTGTCTCGTAAGTCATAGCTCAAAGGGCACTGCCCTTTGTGGAGAAAGCATAGACCTGCTACTTGAGTTACTTCACTTTCTTTTCTAAAAGTTGCACACATCAACACCAATTATTGTTATTATGAGATTATTAGATGCCGTGATCTTTTTTAATTGGTTTGTCTTTAGTCTTTACTGACCTTTGATTATTTTTACACAGTTGTCACAATATTATGACCTTTGTCTTTTGTACTATTATGAGGTTTCATTTTTCATACCAAGGTCAAGACTTGATACTTGAAACTCGAAACAAAACACATGCAGGGAACATGCATAATGTATACTAATTATATATATCAGTCAAAACGATCAAATGGCAAAATATTATGTGCTCCTCGGGTTTTTATGTACCAACCATGGGATTGATCGTCTTTATGCTTATCATAGATCCTCTTTCTGCAATTCATTAGCACAACTTTCTAGAATATTTAGTAATTTTCCATTTCATAACTATGGATTTTTGATTACTCTACCTCAAATACAAATACAAGCACATATTCCAGATACTATTCCAAAACATTAGATTGTGATGGAAACTAATTATAGGTCATAAATTTACTAACTAAAGAATAAATGTAACCATTTTTTGTCACATCGTCCTCTCCACAATCAACATGTAGTGACTGTGGAAGTATGTATGTGGTATGTAGGTGTGTATAATAGACCCGGACAAAAATATATAAGATTATTTATTATTTATGAGCTATTCCAAAATCATTAGACGGTTTGACGACTTCAAATTGGGAATCGTCAAAAACAGTTGATAAAAAGTAACGTGCTTTACTACTTACTTACTACCCCAAGCACTCACTAATGTACAAAACCCTATTCCTCCTGGAAAATTTTAAACCGGAGACCGTTCATATGACTACAAGTTTGGATAAACCCCCCATCGAGCAATTATATATGAAAAGAGTGCTAGATTGACCGAAAGTATTTAAAAAAATTAACTTTGTGAAAAAGCATGTAAATAACTGTTAGTAGAAAAACAACGTCAAACTCAAAGTTCTTGCATCCCAAACTCATGCTTGATGGGAGTTTTATCTAAACTTGTACTCATACAATATTTAATTTCTTAATTGGCGTAATAAAGGCATGTTTACAGATTACGTATGCCGTATGTCGTATGTAGTGTCACTCTTTCCTTTCTTGTCTTAATTATTTTTCTGCACGTGCGTGGACAAGAAGGAACATAATTTTTAGTTATCAAAAGGGAAAAAAAGACGGAACTAACTACATATTATGCGTGCCAAAAAGAAAGGAAGGAAGAAAGGAAGAAAGGAAAAAAGGATGGAACGGAAGAAAAATGTAGGATGTAGGAAATGAAAAAAAAAGTAAATGTTTATTCGGAAAATTACAGATCATTGACCATTGATCATTTACTAACCCACTCTTTTTCTCTACTCACTCCTGGCTCTTGAGGAGAGAGAAACTAGAAAAAGCCAGGAAAAGGAGATTATGGAATGGCTGAGTGTACAGAAAATATTCCTCAATTCCTGAAACAAAAGATTGAAAGTCACCCAAATCTCTATATTTGTACATGTCTTATGTATTTACCTATGTATTTTACAGTTTACACACTTGTCTGTTTGATTAGCAGAGTAGTGCAATTGCAAAGTCAGTAAGTTTTCTTGCTACGAAAAAATTTTCCGTCTTCTTAACCTTAATTTATCTTTAGATTATTGTACACCATGTAGTCTTGTATCTATTTCAGTTCTAAGCTCATTACTCATTGTATGTTAAACTATGATTATGACCATTAGCAACAATATGAATTGTACATCATGTACATGGTCCATCCTGTATCGCACTGTAAACTTTTTGTAACGCTCGTGTGCATAATGCATAAAGCATTGAACATCTTTACCATTCTGTACACTCTATATTCTACATTCTACACACATGCATTATATAGTACTTTTGATATTTAGAGTTTAAATGTTTTTGTCTTGCATAATTTATGCATATAAACATCATCATAACTCACCTCTCTCTCTCTCTCTCTCTTTCATTCTCTCTCTCTACCGGAACATATTATACTATAAACATTTTCTGCTAATTTACAATTCAAAATTTACGCAAAAAAGTACAAGTGTAATATTAAGGTGCATATTTTTGTACTCAGAAGCCGAAGCCTCCCATTGCATTCTCATTGTCTCAAGTTCAATGTGGTGTCTAATTTCTTTTTTATGGAGATGTAAATTGAGAAATGGCGTGTAGTACAATACAACACAATATACAATATAGTTGAGGTATTAAAATATCATTGATCAAAAGAAGAAGAAGAAGAATTTCTTCTATATTGTGAAGTGTGCGAAACTAGTAAAGTTCAAATTGACATGAACAATGATGATAATAATTTTACCAGTATATAATATATATGTACAATAGGCATAGTGGTTCATATGTTAATATTCATAATATGTACTATACTTCTTTAAACTTCCACATTTATACATGATACATATTATGTGCTATGTATGACACTGATTAAGAGCAAAGAGCAAAGGGACCAACTCACTCACTCACTAACTCACTCATTTATGATTATTTTAATGGACCAAAATCTTTAAATATAGTTTCATACATACGGATACATATATATGTATTCATTCACTCTTTACTCTTTAATGTTATCAGGAGGGAAACATTCGTCCTTCCTTGTGCACTCAGGCACAAGACACACATTTTTCCATCAAACACAAGAAGATACGAGTGTCTTTTAATATGCATGACAATATGAATAATATATAACATTATTATACATTATATTATTATGATGATTGTACTAGTGGCATATAATTTATCTCTGTGTATTATATATAATATACATACATGCTCATTATATCTTTCTTACATATACTACACATTGCACATGGTTTAATCTTAACTGTCTTTTTTTTACTCTCAACTTTTTCCTCTTTCCTCGGTCTCTCTGTCTTTGCGATAATGGTAAATTGTAATATCAAGGAACAGGCTATATATAAGAGAAATGAGACCACTAGAATTTTTGTACAGTTTGTAACTTTAGCAAAGACGGCAAAACTTGATCCTATGCTTAAAGCTTATAGACTAAAAACTAAAAACTGTAAACTATAGACTGTGGACTGTAGACCATAATAGCAACAGTCAACCTCACTTGACCGTCAGTACATAATCTTGACGGTTGACTTTTTTCCTAACCTATCAGTTCCTTTTTTAAGTAGAATAATATTTTTGTCAATTTTTCTTATTTTTGTGTATTCATAGTTAATACTAAATAAATTTCTTCATTACGGCAAAAACTGTGAAATAAAAGTGAGCAGTGAATACAGTGTACAAATTTCTACCGGTACCCGCATAGGTAAAGTGTCACAATGTCGGGAGTGTACTGTTTTACACGAATGATTGCAATCGCCATCCTAATGGTGGTTGCTTCCTTCTCAGTGAGTGATGCCCAATATCAATTTAAAACGGATTACTTTGAACAACCTGTAAGTTTATGATAATTGATAAGTGTATAAGAAAATTAAACAGTGTGCTTGTTTGAGTTCATTCATTTATTTTCTAGTATACAGATAATTTAAATGGTGTAAACTCGAAGTAGTATCGATGTAGTACAGTTACTAATATAATTAATTTTAAATTAATTTTATGACAGTTGGATCATTTTAGTTATGCAGTCAATAAGACGTTCAAAATGAAATATTTGTATAATGACACTTATTGGAATGCTTCGAATAATGGACCGATATTTTTCTATACTGGAAATGAGGGGGCTATTGAATGGTTTGCTCAGGTATGACTTTTCACTATCCATACTCTATAAAGCTCAGCATACATATAATACAGATACATACATACTTAGGCTATTAAGAAGTGCTTCAATAATACACTTTGAATCCATTTTTCAAACAACTTTTAAAATGTGTACTGCATGATTCATGCAAAAAGCCTAATACATAATATAAGACTTTTAACATAATATATTTACAAATATGTATCAATTGCAGAATACTGGCTTCATGTGGGATATTGCCGCAGAGTTCAATGCTCTTCTTGTTTTTGCCGAACATCGATACTATGGAGACTCCTTACCATTTGGAAATATTTCATTCAGTGTAAGACGACAGTTTTACTCTCTGTGGTTTATCACTAATTCCTTGTTTTATGTAATGAGATTGTCACGTTTTTTTAACCTGATTCATCAAAACTCAGATATTTCATTGTTTCATGTTTTAATTATTTGATTTGCTCCAAATTAGACGGTGCAAAAAGTGGGGTATTTGACATCAGAGCAAGCATTGGCAGATTTTGCAGTTTTTCTTGAATGGTTCAAATATCATCGTGGTGCAGCAAATAGCCCAGTTATCGCATTTGGAGGTTCATATGGTGGAATGCTTACTGCATGGATGAGGATGAAATATCCACATGTTATTGCCGGGTAAGCCATTGACAAACTTAATTGACATAGCTCCATTTCATGAGTGTTTGCTTTGGTTGCATATTAAACATTGATTGTTCTAATAATTATTTTATTATTTTAGAGGGATTGCAGCGTCTGCTCCAATTTGGCAATTTGCAGGTCTCACACCTTGTTCATCCTTTTCTCAAATTGTAAGTCACTTGTTTTTTGTGCATGATATGCAAATACGTCGAACTTTTAACTACAATTCTGACTATATTTTTTGAAATTTGCAAATTGTGTTTTTCAAGGTTTCACGAGATTTTTCTAATGAATCCGAAGACTGTGCAGATACTATCAGGAAATCGTGGAAATATATATCCATGTTGGGTGAATCAAGTAAGTTTTTTATGTTATAGATAAAACATGGTGTAAACAGTAAAAGTTTTTTTTGCATATTTGGAAAATTTAAAAACAACTAATAACTAGTAAATCCAAGTGTATACTAATTCTTCATTATGATGTATTGTGTCTAGGTAGTGGACGAGATTGGTTAAGTCGGAATTGGAAACTTTGTAAACCATTGGAAAGTAAAAAAGATGTTGATGTATTGAAATATTGGTTGGTTGAAGTTTATGGTAATTTAGCTATGACTGATTATCCAATGGCTGCCAACTTTTTACAGCCTCTACCAGCTTTCCCTATCAAGGTTAGTTTTATATTTTATAAATACCACCAGCAGTACAATAGTATACATATTGTAGCTTTCATAACTGAATAACGAATATACTGAATCTATCATTTAAAAAAGCAAACAGTCTAACTGATAATTTTTTTTATTTTGTTTTATTTTTTGGAATTTTTTAGAAAGTTTGTCAAAAATTATTTGACTCTAGTTTACCGGATAAAACTCTATTGAGAGCACTTTTCAAAGGAGTTAGTATTTATTTTAATTACACGGGTTCTGCCCAATGTTTGGATACTGAGAGTCAAGCCTCTTCAGCTCTAGGAGATTTGGGATGGGATTACCAAGCATGTACTGAAATGGCCATGCCCATGTGTGCTGATGGTGTGAATGACATTTTTGAACCAGCTCCTTGGAATTTCACGGCCTACACTGAAGACTGTCAATCAAGATGGAAAGTCTCTCCAAAGCCCTATAATGCTGAAATCATGTATGGTGGGAAACGTATTCTCTCAGCTTCAAATATTGTGTTTAGGTATGTACAAAACATTCAAAATTGAAATATACAGATGCCTGATACCCAGAATGACCTGAATGTAGATACATATTATAATCTACTTCGAAAAATTATTAATTATTTTTTTCATTTTTTGTAATTTTTTATAGTAATGGTCTTTTGGACCCATGGAGTGGAGGTGGTGTTTTGAAAGATCTTTCCGAATCCCTCATAGCTATTGTTATTCCTGAAGGTGCCCATCATCTTGACCTCCGAGCAGCCACTGACTTTGATCCACCCTCATTATTAAGTGCACGGGAAATTGAGAAACATAATATCCGGAAGTGGATTGCTGAGTTTCATGCAAATCGACAAAAGGAAAATCTAGCAGCTACAGTACAAGACTTGTATAAGGAATTAAATGAACAGAAAAATCAGGATGGTGGTGGTAGATTGTATGAAAGTAATGATATTCCAATGGGATTATTCCGTTATTAAATCACAACTAATAGATAAAAACGTGCGTGTAAAGAGTGAAAAGTACACAGTTTTTTAACCTATATATGAATGACATATTTTGCTACATTTACCATATATGTTTTCCTTGAATGTACAAATATGTACGACCCTACACTGTGTACTCTTTTCACTCTTCATAAGAAAAAATACTCTCTGCCATGATGAATAATTTAATTTATTTAAATATATATAAACTCTCATTATATTATTTTTAGATATTATAATAATATATTGTTTTTATTTATATAAAAAAATGTACAAAAGACTATAAATAATATATATACATTATAAAATTTATTGCATGTGTTACCAAGAAATGTTACCTTATTGTTTATTGTTACCAAAACTGAAAAGTTATACCTATATGAGATGTACATATATTATATTATATCATAGTGTAAAATGTATTGTTACTAATTTAAACTGAAATAAAGAGACAATATATTATACCTAAAGGAATGTGTACAAAGTACAAAGTAAGTAGTAAAAGTAAATAAATAATGAAGGTCGTTAGCATCTCTCTGTGCATATAAACAAATGTATGAAAAAAGGAAGGTTTCAGGAAATATTTCCTCAATTTCGCAGACATTGCCATCTCCCTATTTTGATGAAAACCATGGATACGGATTTTGCCCAATTTTGAAATCTGCAATGTGAGTAGGCTCTATAGTGCTCTGGATTATTTTGGGTAGAAGTGGAAGAATATAATAAAAATAATATGAGTTGTAGGGGATGTCAAACAGTTTCCAGGTTTTTCATGGACATTCAGTTTGGAACGATACTCGGAAGTAAGTGCTTCTCCCATACATTCTACATAATATTATTATATACTACGATAAATAGTTGATATATAGTTTGTCTAGTCGTCAGTTTTGATTGTATACATCTAGTGAAGATTAACTATATATACTTAAATAAGTTTGATTGTGTGTGTATCGTGTAATCTGACTGATTCTTAAAAAAAAAACCATAACAGTTCCATGTCCAAATTTTGCAGAGCAATATTATTATAGACCAACAACAGGAACTTATAACATGAAACACACCACCCATTCAAAATACCTCTTAAAATTGTATGTACCTACAAAATATTCGGGACCGTCTTTAAAACAAACTATATATAGCTTCAAATATATTATTGTAATTTGCTCTACAATTATCTTATATATTATTATACATTAAGTATACAACTTGTTATAATATTATTATTATACTTAAATATAACAGCCTTTAATCTCCACACGTGTCCATCTCTTTTCTACTTTTTACATCTTATACTACTTAAGTACTACATTCTATAATATATTTACAGTTAAATATTATACGTTATATTCAGCCGTCAGCCGACTAAATACTTTTTTATAGTTTGTCGTTTGCAGTGTGTTTTTATACATCGATAATAATAATAATAATAATCCTTTCGCTTGCATGTGTGTCATTTCTGTGTTTATAAATGATAAGTTTGTCAATAATTTTTAACCTCCCGGTTTTTGTGACATATATCTTTTTAAGAATAATGAAGACAAAAATCTAGAAGAATTGTTTTTAATGTTTTGATACTGAAAGTTGTGTATTTATAAAAAAGTGATTGTCTTTTCAAAGACATATAAATCATCACCATCAAAAGTATATACATCAAGTTTTTGGTTTGAGCTAGTCCACTTGAAATTAATTTTATCCGTAATTGAAGAAACAAACTATTTGTTTTTGAAAAAAAATGGTACGTCTTGTATAATATTATGTTCATATTATCTATAAAAAGCTATAAATACTTTAACTATAAGATATTTTTCTAACCTCTTTCTATATAGTTTTGTTTTGTTCAACTAACAGTGTTTTGTTTTTCTATTTTCTATTTTGGTATGTACACAATCTTTCTTAAATAATCATTTAATAGATTAATAATCATACCATCATATACATACATATATGCTTTTATGAAACCTTGACTCAAAGCTGAAAGCTATTGAACTCAAACAAAAAAGAAAGAAAAAAAAAGTTAGCAAAAAAAAACAAAAGTACTTTGCAACTTGATTTTTGTTATATTATTATTGTGCAACTCTCTACATAATACATCTTATAGTTTTTGTTGATCTCATTTTACTTGTACTATACAGTATAGTTGTTTTATCAGTTTATGGTTGAACATTATACTGGATTGCGGCGTCTTTATAATTTACTAAAAATACACACATGTGCTCACACTTTAAATGATATTGAATGTACATATTTATTCATTTTAGTTCTGGTTTTTTTTTCTTATCTTTCCAAGTGAATGACAAATGTCAATAAGTTAAAAGTTACAAGTTACAAAGTATATATATACATATACAAACTGTGAGTAGATGTAAAAAGATAATGGTTGTAGATTAGAGGGTATCTAATATATTATTATTAACTATATATAAATCTATGTACACAATAATATAAAAAAAGTATCATTTTACTGTTACTTTATTTACTCGGAGATCTTACATTGGATTTGTAACACGTAATATATCTCATCTATGTACTTGTTAGTATAATATAACGTCATTTTAAACTACCTATATATTGGGTATTATTAAGCTACACTGATCAAAAAATGAAGAGTAACACACTTCATTAAAAAGCTGCAGTTATTGAATATAGCTAAAAAAATACATGTATCCATATATATACTAAAAAACGTCCTATACCAGAACGTGTACTTTTTGTTTTGATTTAACCATGATCTGTTCGAAAAGATATATGATGCGGTTTAAGTATACATGTATGATTAAGTATTGATTATTATTATAACTACACATGATACATGGGTGAATGATACATAGATTGTATCCTGTTTCTTATTAATCGATATACATATATATACATGCATATTATAGATGTAATACATTACACAGTTTAGTATAATAATATAAAGTGCAGCAGCATTTATATGTATGTATGTAGATACAGTCAAACAGTCAAAACATGTGGTCAATGAAAAATGGACCCTGTGCGTGAGTGTTTATAGATATATTTTATGACAATGAACTCTGATGCGTTACAGCAACTCTCTCAGTAAAATAATAACTCTCTGTGTATATATATTATGTCTCTTCTGAAGTGTCTCCAGTTATAATATCTATTGATCTGGTTTTTTAAAACTAACAACCTGTCTCCTTCAGATAATATTTTTAAAGATATTTAAGTGAAAAACTATTACACCTCAAATACTTCCATCTCCCATTTGATATATATATATAAATATATACTTCATATACATTCTACTAACAGTAATTCCAGATTACTGAAATACTGAAAAGCTTTAACAGAAAATTCTAAACTTCTAAGCTTATTTCTATTATGCATTGAAATCATATCATTACTATATTAATTAATATAATTATATTCCAGATACGAATTTAATACATTGTATTGAAATATTTAATATTCAACAAAATACAGAATGTACTACTATATATTATGCGTCCGATTCTTTTACAAATTATAAATTACGAAATGTATTATTATGATTATTACAAAAACCAAACATATTTATTGATGAATCTCTCTCAACTTTAGTCTACCAAGCGTGAATTTACTTTTCTTCAACGAGAGAAGCGAGATTTAAGCTATAAAACAAAGCTCCACATGTATGTATACATCTATACATATAATTATAAGATTTATTATGTCTAATTACCTGTTTATCGGTGCCGGTGAAAAAGGTGCGTTCGTGTAAAAGTCACAAGATTTTATATATATATGATACATTTAGCTTTAATTATTTATTATATTTAAATATAAAATATACTACGACGACTACTACTACTACTACATTTACTACTACTACTGTACAATTACTATATAAAATATAATATCCTTATTTTGAAAAGAAACAAGAAAAATAAGAAGACAACTCCGTACCATTTTATATTATATATATATACGTTACCTGTGATTAGACTAAGTTGTGTTCAAAATAATAATTATAAACATAAAACATAACTACTACTACTACTAACTACCAAGAATTAAAAAACTAATTAATTTTTTGTTAGTAAAACAACAATAAATATAAACATCAGAAATAAGACAAAAGTGGATCAAAAAAAAATTAAATAAAAGTAACAAAAGAACCATGGCTAATCCAGCTAGAATGAAATTTTTCGGCCAAGCCGTGGACAATGACAATAGTAATAATGAATATGCCATGCCAGAAGTTCAGACGGGAGATTGTCCAGAGACGAGGCCACTAACTACTGATCAAAATGTGAATCGTACACAAGGTGGTGGTGAAGATATATTTGTGAGCGAAAGAGAGAGACTGAATCGTAATCGGCTCCTTAATGAAGGTTGGCGTTTTAGTTGTGCCTCGTCCATCTCAAGTATCTACCATAGTGCTCAAGACATTACTGACTTGATGTCAGACAACAACTCAGAGTTTGCGGATCCGCTACCGTCCCCCTCAAGCCCACATCGTAGTTTTCGTGACTCGTTCCATTCTGTTCATGAAAATCTCTCCTATGAAAATGATCGGGAAGATATTTATAGCTCAACACAAGTATCACCAGTTCATGGCAAGAAGGTTGGCTTTTGGATCTTGTCTTGTGGATATAATATATATATGCATTATATAAACATGGTATTTCCTGTCCTTTAGTAACAACTTTGCTAACGCCACTATTACTACTACTCCTTATATACTTTCAGTAGTAAAATATGTACACACTCTGTTTAAAATAATATAATAAAAACCCTATCGTAGTACCGTAATATTCCATAGAAAATATCCGTTTTTTTTTAAATGGAAAAAGTAGTTTGCTTGTAGATTTAGAACGTAGAGAACGTGTTTGCACTACATTACAAATTTACAATACAATATATAATAAATAATAATAGTATATTTGATAAGTAAATAGCTTAAACCGTATAATACATACAACATACAACCTACATTATATTTACTTAATATATAGTTATTTATTTTAGTTTGTTGTATTGTCTTATAAGATATCACTGGAACTCAAATCTTTTTATTACGAGAGATAATAATTATATTATTATATAATCCACTATTCACTATCCACAATATACTCAATTTTTCAGGTTACAAGTTTATTGTAATGTTTAGCGTTCTCTTTATTTCTTTTGTGCACTTTTGATATTATAATATTATATGTATTGCACTTGAGTCCACATTTGACTTGTTGCACTCACCAAGATTGCTTGTGTACTACTGATAGAAAATTTAAACAAAAAAGTGAACGTCGTTCTTTCTTTGTCACTACCTATTGTATTGTTTGAATATGCTTTTGTGGTTACTGGTTGGTGTTTGAATTTAAAGTTTAAGCTTTGTCTTGAGTCTTGGATCAACTCGTCGTTAGTAAGTAAGTATGGTGTTGAATGTTGAATACTGTTTTAATTTTAAACTCTGCTTGATATTTTTTTTTATAATATTTGACATATATTTGCTGGTGTTTGGTGTTGTAAGAAGAAATTGTCATATTAAGTGTGTACAGTGTGCAGTCGTGTTAACTTCTTACTTACTTTGTACATATATATGTACATCTGTAATTCATTATTTACATGAGTATGTATACACACACAACACGCACCAGATACCAGAATAGTGTGACATGAAACCATATTATATAGTTGATGGGAAGAATATCTGTTCACAAACATCTACAGATATATAGGCACAGTATTGTGTATTTAATGCTGAGACATGCATCTATATTATTTAGTCTGTAGTCTGTACAATATTACCATGTGCCTCCGTTTTTTTTGGGTCTGTAAATATTCTGTATACCGTATACCATGCATAATATGATATATTATTTATGTACAATACAATTTACAGTCCATGTTTCTTGTTCCGTGTACATATTAGCGGCTATTGCAAGGAATGACATCATCATTATAGACACTAGACACATATCGTAGACTGTTTCATGTTTCTTGTAAGTACTACGCTTGTTGGTATGTCTTTAGAGATTCACTTCATGTACTATATACAAAAGAAGTCAAGTTGAATCTTTGAATTGTGCTCACAATTATAGAGGATCATACAAGGGACAAAGTGTAGTTTGTATAAAGTGGCTATTAAATGATCAGAATCTTGACAATATATTGACAAAGCATGCTTAATTTTCTCAAGCAATGCTATAGTGCAAAGTGTAATTTAGTTTAATCATGTTGATTCGTATGATTAAATTAGATTTTCTTACCTCTTATATTAGTGATTCGATTTCATGTTTACTACTGGAATCATGTTTTTGATATAAAACATGATTTGAACACGTACACCAATCTGGAATTCAAACAACAGATGAAGTAAATTAAACATTGAAAAAGATCTTTAGTTCATAGTCATTATTATTCCATTCCGTGTGATTTTGTTTTTATTTGATCAAATATTTTGTGTACAAGTAAGAAGGCATTTTTTACTATATGACTTTGACGTTTCTTGCAACATTGTTGTAGTTCCTATTCCTGTAGTACATGACTCTGTCTGTAATGCTGTAAAATCATAAAATCTTGACCTTGTATCTTCATCATCGTTAGTCAGCCTAAAGCCTCAAGGCAACAAAGATGCTACTTTTTTCTACAGCTGAAAAGTCTGTGTTCAATTCAATTCACTTTTCTTTTTTTTTTGAAAAACACCT
>JABASP010003063.1:0-15983 GCA_019776565.1 Sminthurinus signatus | reverse complement strand
AGAATGAGATGGAAATGAAGAGGGAGAAACAAGGAAATTTTCAAAGTCTCTCTATACTCTGTACTCTATGCTCTATACTCTGTACACGCGTAAGATATCCAAGGAAGGAAAATGGGAGACTGGAGAATGGAGAATATGCGTATGCGAATTGGAATTCGGTTTCAAAAGTGTGAGCAGAATAACGATTCAACTTTTCTCTCTAGCCAAAAAAACCTGTCATTTATGCAAAGAGCGAAAGAAGAAAAGGAAAAGAGATAAGAGGAATCAGGAATACGGAATACAGAATACGGAAACAAGAGCAAGAAGGAGAGTGAAGAAAGAGAATTTGGAATTTTCTCATGAAGACTGAAGAGTGAAAGGAAGAAAAGGGAAATGTATGCAACATACAGCTTTGTACTTTCTACATTAACTAGTTGAGGTTGGAATTTGTAGGTAGTACTTTCAATCTGGATTTTGGATTTAGATAAAAGATGGGCGTACAAAGCCCATTCTCCACTCTCACTAGAAAAGATTGGAAGGAATGCTACTAAACCCAAAGTCTCAATCAGAGAATCTTTTGTAGATTCAAAAATTTTGAATTCTCAATTCTCAACTAAAGCTAAATCAGTCTACGATAAGAAGAATCACTGACACTGATATTCACAGTTGGCTTTGGTGGATAATTTCACACGCCCATCTTTTCTATATCTAGTAGATTTACTGTCTACTGTCTACAACTAGCATGAAAAATACTAATATTAATATTATACTGATTATCTTTGTTTGCTCTACTTTCTCCTTTCTACTTTCAAAAATAGAGGAAATTCGATAGAGGGAAGAGAATGAAAAATCAATTATCAATATGGGGAAAAAGATTCATGTTTGCATCTAAAAACTAACCACGGGCAGATTAATGCATAATATAAGTATTATATTATCATCATGATTAGAATGAAATTAATACAAGCGGAACTTAATTTACTTTGCATACTTTTATTTTTCTATTCTTTTACATTTGCGAAAAATTTGCAAGCCTTTAGTCTTGAGTTTAGAGTCTTGGGTCTTCAACACACAGGAACAAAGAAAGTAAACATGGAATGATTTCTAAAGTTGCAGGGTTTTTTTCAGGTTTTTCATGAAAAGCTATTATACTATTACTACAGATATTTGGCCTGTGGTCTATAGTCTATAGACAATGAAAGTAAAACTAGAACTGGAAATTCCTTCCAGAGCATCTAAAAATCATTTGGTATTCTATTAGCTGAAAGTCGAAAGTCGAAAGCCGAAAGGCAAAAACTGAAAGCGGAAAGCTAGTCCAAGTAAATTTAGGTTCAGTTTCAGTTTCAGTTCCAGCTTCTTCTTCCCAAGGTTCAAATTTCCTAGTCAATATTTTACAAGGGTTTTTTATCCCTCTCCAGAGAGATTTATGGCATGTCGGGAAATGGAATAGAATGGAATAGAAAAGAACAGAATTGAATTGAATGGAATGAAAATGAGAATGAGAATGCTCCTTTTTCCTCATTTTGATTACCTAGGCTTTGTCGAATATGTGTGTAAAAAAGAAGTATGTATTAGGTATTAGGTAAGGAAAAGACAAAAGACCATTGTATCTGTAGATTGTAGAATAATTTCCAAACTCCAAAGGAGAGAAACAATTCTTTTCCGTTTTATTTTCAACCTACATGACTGACTCTCAAAGGATTTGAATTTTTATTGGGGTTTTTGGTTTTTTGGTGGACTAGTGTTTTAATGAGGTCAATGTGTAGTGGGTAGTGGTGCTTTGGAATATATTGATATTCATTTCACTAAATGTTTCATTTCTAATGCTCTCACCTTGTGAAAATTTCAGGTGAAAACACTCATTCACATTTCACATCCATTGTCCAAGTTTTCCCTTTGGAACTGCGAATTACACGCAGGTGGGAAATTCCAAAATATAAGCTTCCGAACTCTGAGCTCCAAACTTTCAAAATTTAATTCAAAAAAGTTGGTTCATAAAAATGACTAAAATTAAAAGTGAAAACAGTGTTTGCTGTCTCCATACCATATCAAAATTGGACATTGTAAACATACTGATTCCAATTAAGATAAAATTAGGGTGTCAAAGGAGCAGAATTAACTTTTAATTACAAAATATGGTTACTCCCGTGAGACTCTGTTCAAATTTTGATTTTGATTGGAAACTTGTCATTTCTTTTACATAACCTTTTGCTCAATACTTTCATGTTCAAAGGGTGACCCAGTTTTGCCTGTGTCCTGTGTTTTGCCATGGGAAGGAAGTTTAGGCTTCAGTTTACACTTTACACGCAAATTGTAGATTGCAAATAATAATTATTTACTTGGTAATTGTGCACCTGTCATTTTTCCCTGTTCCGTATTCCGTATTCCGTAGTCCGGGGAAAATAGGACTCATTCAACCGTTTAGTCATATTCGTATTCGTATTCATATTCGTGTTCATCGACGCAGAGAAAAAGAGAAAAAGTTGAAATATATTATACTTTATACTGTAATTTTGCTTCATTTTAAATTAAAATCAAAATGAAAGTGGGTGTTACGTTTTCGGCAATGTGCCAGTCCAATCGTCAGCTCAAAGTTACATACGATATTCTGTGTTTGAAAGTTTCATTTTCCGTCCAAAAACTAAGAGAAAATGTTAAAAGTAATACCGTGGGAGTGAAAGTAAAAGTGAAAGTGAAAGTAAAGAGAAAGCTCAAAAAGAAGAAGAAGAAGAAGAAAAAGACTAAGTTTCAAAAGATTTTAGATTCCATCTACTGATTAGCTACTTCATGCAGTAAATTAACTTTCTATCTGTAAGTTTTTCTCCTATTCAAATTTGAATCTGAATCTGAATATGAATTTGGCTCCGGCAGGTAAGCACCAAAAACGAGAGACTCAAGAAGAAATAAAATACAGATATTTCCTCTTCAGCACAATCTCAACTTTAAATCTGGAGCCTTAAAAACTATTTTAAAATAAAGAAAGCATGCTGAATGTTCTAAAGTTTTATTCATATTTACAGAAAAACCTTTTCATCTGTTTATGCTTTTAAATTTTAACTAATGAGAAATTCATTCGAGACACACAAGTATCTCAAACTCCAAATATATCATGTGTTGAGCATTGAGCATTGAATATTTGAAAGGTATGGGTGAAAAAGAAAACAACTTTTGTTACAACTTGTATTCGCAATTTCGTCTTTTTTCTTTCCTTTTTCGAGACTTGTTAGACAAGAGTCAAGACATACTTCATCAGTGTAGAAAATGAAATAAAAATAAAGTCTATTCAACATCTTCCATTTCCATTCCCATTTCAATGTCAAGCGAAGGTTTGACACGTACAAGATTCCTCTTGGTGACACCATCAAATTCTCTAATAATTCCCTATTAAATGACAGGAACCGGATATGAAAGTTTCACTGGAACTCTGAAGAGCAATAAAATGTGAATGAAGGTCTAACTGTACAATATAAAATGGTAAATGTACACTGTAGAAGCTGAGATGTGGAGGCTGAGTACAAAGTACAAAGTTTTACAGACGAGGAAAAGGGAAAGAAATGGAAGGGATTTTGAAATAGCAGGAATATTACGAGAACCATTGAGCTCTTTTTTTTCAACAGATTCCTTTTGAATGATCCGGAATCCTTTTCAAATTCTAAAATGCTCGAATGCTCAAATACTCAAATACTCAAAATACTTTATACTTTATACAGCCAGTTTATTTTTTTGTATATTATATTCTTCATTCTGTGACTACAAGAGTAAGAGTAAAAGTCAAATTCCAAGTCCGAATCGACATTCTCTTTTCTCTTCTGTCAAATTTCCGAATCAATATGTAAGACTGAGTGAAAAAAGAAGAAATGATATTTCGTTAGCGTCAGTTCCAGATCCAGATCCAGAACAAGCTGAAATAGGAATAAGATTCGTACACGACAATATCAGAGATCCATGTACAATGTACATTGTACACGTAAATATCCTACATCCTACATCTTACATCTTACATCGTCACGGACTTGATGTAAAACATGGAAAACGTGAATTCTCAAAGCACAATGTACATTGTACATGCATTGTTTAGCGAGAGGGCAACAAAAATGAGATGTAAAACCTACAACAAAAAAAACGGACGGAATGGAAAGAAAAAAAAAGAGTGCATGAAGAAAATGGAACAGAAAACATAAGAGTAGAATAGAATAGAAAATAGTAGAATGTAAAGAATAGAACAGAGTAAAAGACAAAACAACATGGAATCGAAATATGACTGGAAGGAAAATTTACAATTTTAGGTAGAGACTCGAGAGAATTCCTTTTCTTCTTTCTCTGCTCCTCTACTTTTAAAAGAAACCGTATGCACAACGTACAGCGTACAAAAGAAAGGAAAAGACGTATGCAGTACGCACATACGCGAAGGTATGTTGTATGTTCACAATTTTTGCGAGGTACATAAAGTCAAAGATACATGTTTTTTGAGAACAAGTGTAAATGAAGTCATAGTCGTTGAAAGAAACCATAGATTGTGCCGTAAACTTTATACAGGTTTACTTTCTCCTCTCTCTCTCTCTCTCTATGCATATCTAAGTACGCTTTGTAATGCACTCTTGTCTATTATATCATGGAGGTGCTCCAAATTGCAATACATATACGATGTATGTATATCGTACACAAAAAGAGAATTTCATCTCACTTGAGTCAGGAGTCAAGAGTCAGGAATCAAGAAGTGGGATTTTTTCATATGGCCACAAGTGGGGTTTTTGCGAGGAGGAAACTGGAAATGGAACCAACTACTTTATACTTTATATTTGAATGTTTGTACGTATACGTATATAAAGATAGCTGAGCACATCAATTTCAAACCATTTTTCTCTTCCGTCTTCCTTCTTTTAGTCATCCTACGCAGCGCGTCCTTTCTTTCGTCTGTCTAGTTTTTTAGTATGGTTGACTTTGACTCTTTTACTCTTTGACTTTTTGACTTTGCTTCATACAGCCATTTGGACTTGCACTTCCATTCCCATTTCCTCCTCTTCTTTCTTTCTTTGTCTTTTTGTCCTTTATTTTTTCACTCTTTTTATGCACTCAGGAAGTACAGTGTACATTGTACAAGTTGAACAACTTTTTTCGAGTTTCTTGCTCGCTTGAAAAAATTCTCCCGGTTTCATGATACAAAAAGAATCGATGGCACACAAACCTACACAATGTAAAATGTACAATGTGCAGATATCAGAGGTATCAAGCATCCAGCATCAAGCATCCAGATTCAAGCTTCTAGTATCAATAGAAGAAGAACACGCAGCCAAATGACTAACTAACTAGCTAACGAAGCAACCAACTTTTTTAGCCTCTCCATACTCAATACTTAAGTTCTAGTATAGACAAAAAGACCAAAACCAAAAGAGACCTTTTACTTCATGTACATACTGATTGCGCCTTCCTCTATTTCCTACACAAGTCAATTCCTCCTTTTTCTCTGCTTGCTCTCATTTTCTCCCTTTTCTACTTTCTTCCTACTTTCTACTTTCTATCTGTATGTACAATGTACAATGTACAAGTACAAGAACAAGAAAAGTCAAACGTTAACATGGTTCCTCACATCTCGCAGCTACATACATGTACATGTATATGATTGAAATGGATGTGTTGTACATGAGAGTACACGTTTTTGTTCTAAAACATGTGTATAGGTATAGAATATAGCATAATATGAAATAGCAAGTATATATACAACTTTAGATGTATAGACTACAGACTGTAGACTGTAGACATTAGACGTAGATGAAAGTTGTGGAGACTCTTTTCCCTTTTTGGTAAAAACCAAAAGCCCAACAACGCTCCTTGAATTCGCAAGCAGTAATAACACATTGAGGAAGAGGGAAAGAGGGAAAGAGGGAAAGATAGAAAGATAGAGGGAAGAAAGCAAAGAAGAAGAAGTAGAAGAAGTAGTTCAATCCGCCAGAGCAATTCAAATCCAATTCAGGCCGTGGCAGTCGACTTGACTCAAAGTATGCCGGTACATTACAAGTACAACTTCTCTTCTTTATCTCTTTTCTAGATATCTGTACTTTGTACAATGTGCAATGCACAGAATGTACAGTGTACAGTGTACAGCTTTTCCTATTTGCTATTTGATATTTGCCATTCCCATTTTCCTCTTCCTTTTCCGTTCTTCCTTTCTTTTACATTTTCTAGGTACACATTCCGAACGGCCGTGGAAACGGAATTCCAAAGTTTAAAACCAAACCAAGCCAAACCAAACCAAAGGAAGAGAAATGCACGAGGATTGGTTCTTGTGCACTTCTCAACTCCCTTCATGTTGGATGTTGTACTTTGGATTGTGGATGTTAGTGTTAGTGTTTCTCTGGATTTTTTTTCATCCCAGAGGTGCGAACTGTATTAGGGCGAGGCAAACAGGCTGGATTCTGGATTCTAGATTGTAGATTCTGGATTCTGCTAATATGTACTTGGAAATTCTACAGTTTCCTCTATTTTTCCACAAGTATTTCGTACTTTTTTACATGTCAAAATGATGGACGCGAGGAAATTAAAAAGGAGAGATCAGCGGAATAATGTATTTGTAAATATACGGGTTTTTTTAAATCAAAAAGTGAATGTTTTGCACATTTCAAAATGTTTGTGTCTTTTGTGTAAAAAAGTTGAAAAGTTTCCCACATGCAATTTTTGGATTTGAGAGTTAGAGATTTTGAGTTTTGGCCATGAGCTAGGAGAGAGCAACAAAGAGATGAAGTCCAATGGAAGGGTATTATTGTCATAATGTCATATGCCATAACAACTAGACTAGTGACTAGTGACATGATTTCTGCATTTTGATTTAATAACAAAGTTTTGCTGCATTTCCTTCCCTTACATTTACATGTACCATGTACCATGTACATTTTATGTGCATACATAAGAGAGCCGAGGAAATAAAGGGTATTAGGTATACGCAAAATATGTACAATGTACAATGTACATATCAGTAGTAACAGTCACTCGTATGATCTTTGATATTATGTATTATGTACACCACTTTTTTGCACGAGCAGAGTCCAACTGGTAGTAAAATGTGCAGTACATTACCTCCTTGAATGTGCATGGAATATACGAATTCCGAATATGACAATATACTACGCTTTATTGAGACTGTAGGTTTTAGGTTGTAGTTTATAAGTTGTAGGAATGGGGAACAAGGGAGAAAACATTGCTGGAAAATTCAAAGCATGACCATGGTTGTATGTACAACATTTCTCAATTTCTCGATTCAAAAACTCCAGACAGAGAATATTAGGTGAATTTGAGCTGGAGTATGTTTGACATGCACTGTGTACACTGTACATTGTACACTGTGCATGTGTTCATTTATGTACGTTTACACTTATGATTTTGAATTCCAGTAAAAGATTATCTGGGGTCTGGGGTATCCAGAAATCGATATATCTCCATGTAAAATATGCCTAAAAAGAGCAAACACACTTAAACTTACTCAAAATTCGCCAAAACTTTCAAAACTGTTGGTGAAACTATAATAATAATAATAATAATAATAATACTAGTACCTCTTGACTCTTGACTATTGACAAAAACACTCTTATTCTTTTGACCTCCTCCTCCTTCACGCCTTTACGTTTTTTGCATTCCATGCCCACACTTCAGATTCATGTGCACTTGAGTTCTGATTCTGGATACTGGATTCTGGTATGTCTGCCTTCTTTTACTTTTTGCTTAGTTTCCAGCTCTATTCTTTGCTTTTTTAAACCAAAGTATTTCTTATTGTAGATTCTAGATGTGGAAAGAATGTAAGAAAAAGAATGAAATTTCCAGCTTGTCCAGTGTCCAGTTCCAGTGTCCAGTCAGACTGTTACACTTTTCAATGTTCAGCATTTAGACAGACGGATTTCTTTTTTCTACCGACGTTTGGAGCTTGGAATTCGGAACAAGGGAAAGGGAAGAATTCGGTAGTGGGAGGTTAAATAAAGTTAAATAATTCAATTCCACAATCAGTCCTTCACTACTTCAATTTAAGGAGAATACAATACACTCTGATTTCAACATTGGGAGTGCTTCATGGTTTCTAAGAAAAGGTGCCGTAAACGGATTGCCTCTTGTGTATTGTGTTGTACGTTCCAACTTTTAGAGTGTAGAATGTACAGTGTACAGTCCAATCTCCAATTCAATCCTAATAAACGAAAATTGACATTGATTTCAACTCACTCCCGTCACTCCCTTTCCGTTCAGCTCTATTCCGTTCAGATCAAATGTCAACAATCAACGTCGACAATGTCCTCAGCTTTAAATTAAGAGGAGCGTATGCTAAATGAAAAATAAAGGAAAATACAGACAGTAAATCCACTGATAAGCAACTAAACTATAAACTACACACCGTACACTGAAGAGGGTCACAAAATAAAGGCATCACCGTCTTGAATCTTGATTCTTGAACAATAGTAAAAAATTACTACACTGCAAAAAGATGCTCCTATTCATCTTTTAGAATCTTTTGTATTTTTATTTTATTCTTTTTCCATTGGATTTTCCATCCACCTCCCTTGTTTAGTTTTTACTTTTTAGGGCAGAAAAAGTAAAATCAATAGTAAGATTTAAATTATGATTCTTTTTTGACACTTATCTTGTCATCGTCCTATTTTATTTCATCTTTAAGCTTTAAACTATGATAGACTGGAAATCCAGATCCAGATATAAATACAGATAAAATGGAATGGAATGGAAATCCCAATCTAAATCCAAATCTGATGTTGGGATTGTTTCTTTTTGAATCTCATTCTTTTTCTTCGTGCTACCTGTTAGTTTTAAAACAAGAGAGAGAGAGAGAGAAGTAGGAAGAAGATAAACCTCACACTTTATTTTACTTGATGTCCAAGTCTAAATCCCAGTCCAAGCCGAATTCCAAGTCCAACTGTAATGTTCAATGTTGGAATGCTCGGGTGTTCGGATCTTCCAATGTTCCAACTTCCAATGTCCAATGTCCATGTCACTTTGGCACGATTTACAAAGAGGACGAGGATGAGCACAAGATACGTGAAATGGAATCCTCCTTTCCAAGAGAAGAGGAATAAGAAAAGGAAGGGGTACAAAGATACGTACATGTAATATAGACATGGACAGAACCAGTGTTAACCAGAAAGGATGGATGAGGAAATGTGAAGGGAATGGAAGTAACTGAAGTAACCAGTAACCAGTAGCCAGTCCCAATATCAGAAGAGAAGAGAACCTCATCCAGAAGTACGAACAGAAGTAGAAACAGAACTGAGTTGGAGTTGTTGGAGTTTGAGTTTAAGTTTGACTATAGAAAGAGAGGAGAAGAAGAAGGAGTGAGATTATCCAACCTGGCTTTAGCTTTAAGATTCCTCAGTGTGTGGATGGAGAATGGAGAATGGAGAAGGGAGAATGGAGAATGGGAAATCGATGTGATCAATAAGACATGTCGAGGAGTTTTTTTATACTGTTCCAGTAGCTTGTAATGTAATGTAATGGTGATGCACTTTCTCTCTCTTCCTTACATTACAATAATATAATATAATACTACACATGTACATATTACTCCAGTTTTAGTTTCCTCGCCGCTCCCTTTCTTCCCTGCTCACCTCTATACTATATACCTATGTGTGTGAGGTCTGTGCCTCTTTCTACACTCTACACTCTAAATTCTACATATGCCTACTCCTGTGTGTGGAAGGAAACTGGATCTTTTTTTTCTCTTTTAGACATTAGTCTTTAGTTTTTTAGAGTTTGGAAGGCTACACGCTATAGTCTACATTCTACATTCTAAATACTACATCCTACATTTTGCAGACGCACAAAAGAAAAGAAAAGTGGAAGTGTCAGTAGCTGTAGAGTCCTTAAGGGAATTCCCCCTGGAATTCCACAGAGAATCGGTGAGACTTTCACAGCCAGGTATAAGCTAATATCTCATATATTATATATCATTTCCCCATTTCTACACTATACTTCAACTTTCAACTCTACATATTATATATTTGAACGTCTCAGCTTCAGTTTCAGATCTATTCCATTCCCTGACTCCAGTTTTACATTTAACGTCACTTCCATTGCCAGTGCCAAAGTCAACAACCTGAAGTGAGCGCTTCTTCAATCCCACTTTTACTATAGTCCGTCTTTTTCCTCCTGTTTTTTTCATTTCCTTTCCTCCCTGATCCATTTCTGTCTCACAGTACACAGCTCACAGCCTCCTCAGCAATTGTCATTCCCATCTGAATGTCAAGACTCAAGACTCAAGACTCAAGAGTTTGGTCAAGAGGAAGTAAGTGTATGTGTTTGAATGTTGAATGTTGAATGTCCGTGGAACATTTACTGGCATCAGCATTTCCACTTTCGTGTGGAATTATTATTTTCATGTATGTACGATGTACGACGTACGCACTTTTGTGAGAATGGTGAGAAGAAAAAACTACATTTTTGACATGGCTCGTCAACCTCAATACCTCAATAAATGACAGTTGAATTATGACGGTGGAAAAAGTCCAAGTCCAAGTCGTATGTATTTGTATGATTCTTGGTGTTTGATGGCTTTGAGGATATGTCATAATGTGAAAATGGATTGTGGATTGTAGATTATTGTAGATTGTAGAATGTACAAGGAAAATATGCTTATTCCACACAAAAAAAATTGTAAATGTAAAAAAGGAAAGCAAACAGAAAATATGGGAAAGAGAAAAAAAAAGAAAATGAGAGAGTAAATAAATATAAATGTGAGGATGACTGATATGCCTTCACAGTTCACAGGTGCTATGGCTGTAGCTGTAGCTGTGACTAACACGCAACGAAAAACGAAGAATGATGGAAAGTAAATAAATGATCTGATAATGTACCTTGTAGCTTGTAGATTGTAGATTCGGGGCATATTATGTTGTTTTCTCTGTATTTTTTCTGTCTTGTTATGTCTATCTGTCTGTCCATTACTCCTTCTCGCTACTCGCTACTACCTACTCGGCTTTTTATATCCATGTCGATGATTGATATTTGGTATTTGATATTTGTACAAGGAACGCACGTGTAAAGTTTTTTTTTTCTGCGTTACTTTTTCTCATTCTTTACTATTTTTTCTATTGTATGTTTTGTGTAGTATTTTGTGTGTTGTTTGTTGTGTGTAATATGCAATACCACTAGTAAATAGGAATTGGAATTGTACATGATAATAATACTACAAAATACACAAGTTTCTTACCATTTTGCCGTGGGTGTGCAGTTTGCAGTGTTCAGCGTTCACCGTTCACCGTTGGACCGGAGAGTAGGTAGTTCTGACTTTTGTAGTCACTTCCGCCACTCGTCCGGCCTGGTTGGGGGTTTTCTCGTTCTCGATTTCTCGATTTCTCGATATCGTTCTATTCTCTTTCTATTTTCTCTGGGATTAGATTTTAAGTACGACTATTTTCTCTGCTGCTGCTGCTGCTCCTGTTTACTTTCTCTTCTGAATGGTGGTGAGTCGCCTTCGTTCAAGTTCACTTTTGTGGGACTTTGTGGGTACATTTTATTTTTTAGTAATACACCAAACAGCAAATATTATCAAGAGTATGAGTCAGACTGTTTTCAAAATTTGGGCAGAAAAGAGAAAAGCTAGATTATTATTATTAGTCCATCTCAATATTTCTCAATCCTTGATTTGATTTTGATTTTTGATGTAGAAGATCTTTTTTATACTTGAGTTGACTTTTTGAATTTCGAATTGTAGACTTTCATCCGGTCACTCTGAAATTTTTTTACTTTTGATGGTATTTATCACACTTTTAAAAGTATTTTTTCCTCCTCTTCCCCTTTTTTATCACAACATTCACATCAAGAGATCAAGATCACAGATAACAAAAACACAGGGAGAAGAACGTCCATTTCGATTTAGATTTCTTATTTAGGAGAAATAAAGCTGTAACTATTACTTTCCTACTTTTATGATTTTCATAGCTGGAAAAGTTCTTGGTTGAGGGTCAAATGTCGACTGTCAAGTGTTGACTTTCAACTTTCAAGTTATTCGTGTTTCTTCAATCCTTCACATTTCCTAAACTCGTCACCGTCACTGCTCTCACCTGTAATGAAATAAATATGTTTTTAAGGTACTTTTTAATGAGTAGAAAGATAACAAAATAATAACATAATTCTCATAGGTAAAGTTCAATCAAAATAATCAGAGCATTCTTTTCTTTTTTATATGTTTTCGTTTAGAAAGAATTTGATCTTGCTAAAGTATTTCCTGAAAATTTCTTTAGCATAAGAGGGAATATTTTTCCCAATTCACATAACTTTTTAATTTGAAGAGATTGAATTGCATGGAATATGGAATTGACTTAAATTGAATTGAAGCGGAATTGCAATTTCCTTCTGACAAATAACAAACAAAAACACAAGCAAGAGGATAAAATGTCTTGATAGGAAATTGGAATTGGAATTGGGATTGAAATGAAGCAATTTAGATTGACAATCGCATGAGTTCTTTTTATTCAATATTCAATGATGTGACCTTTATGCTTCATGCTCCGCTTCCCTTTGCCATCTTTTTCCACAGAAAAATATGCAGTTTATGACAAGTGCTTACTTGGGTACATGTGTACAATGTATAGTGTACATGCGGCCTACGACAAAGGACAAACGGGTAAATAAATAGATAAACAGATAAACAGGATGAAGGACTTTGTGTCATCTTGTCCTTTCCACTTCCGTGCAAATATTGTTTTTCTACCCGTAATATCGTATGTACTCTACTTACAACTATATTTGTATGATATTATATGACATTACCGAAGTCGAAGAATTGAAGATAAGATACGATTATCAGTAGATTGTAGATTGAAATGACAGATGAGAAAGAAAGAAAAGAAAATGAGGAATTAGTTTACCCAATCCACAATTCACAAGATATCATACATAATACATAATATATGACACAGAAATAAATATTTATCTATCATACTTTATATTATACATTTACAATGTACAAAATGTACAATTTGCACTCTGTCTTTTATCTTTTATACTTGTTATACTTGTTATTTGTTATTTGTTAGTTGAACTCATTTACTATGTACAATGCACAATGTACAACGTAGATACACTAGTACACTCGGTATCTCATCGCCTTGTTGTTGTTTTTGTTTTTTTTACAGTGGATGATTCTCGGGGAGATTCCCTTGAGATCCCTTGTCCAACTTGATACGGTTCTGCAGGGAATCATTCCCATAATAAATTTGGACATGTTCTTCCATACAAGTATAATATATTGACTTGTTTTTATTGCACTGTACACAATACGTCCTTGTGACTATAGATTCTATAGATACTATAGATACTGACGGATAGGATGGACGATGGACAGTGCAAATGAATATACCCTGGATCATGGACTACATTCTACATTCTACAGTCCATGGTCAATCTTATCCCTAATCCGAGTACATCAACTCCTTTACTTTTTATAGTATTTCTTGTGGGTTTCCATTCTATTCTATTCTGTAAAGTTGCTCCTGTTCTCCCAGTTGATTTAGATTGACTGGGTTAGTTTTACACTTTTTTAAAACTATCTGTACTCTTTGTTTCCACTTCTGTGTACTGTGTAGTTTGGTTTGTTTTTTATTGATCGGAATCGGGATTCGAAAACCCAAAATCATTGAAATTGTCCAGAGAATAGAGAGGATTTGACGGGACTTTCTTCAGTTTACACTTTTACACTTTACACACTTTTAAAAGTTCATTGCCAATTGTCAATCGTCATCATCACCACTTGTGTATTGTGTAGAATGTAGAATGTAGAATGGTTTTGAAATGTCCCAGTGTGTTTATGACACAACTTATCGTTTATCATAAATATTGCTCGATCCAGTTGAAAAACTATAAAAATTGTGCTGGAAAAACTGTCAATTGTCAATGTGAAATTTTGGTATGTGTTTGAGCACTTGGGAATTGGAAACTGGAGATGGAAATGGTCAACATTCTACATTCTTTATCGTCTCGATATCAATGACGATATCGATAGCAAAAGATCGATATTGTAAGTGTGATAAAAGATGAAAGATATAATATATAATATTGGGCAATAAGCAGCAGATGATGCCTTTTTCTCTAGTACTACGACCAGTTTCCAGTTTCTAGATTTTACATTTCTACATTCTACATTCTAGACTAAAACTGAACAAAACAAAGCAAATGTGGAGGAAGAAAGGGAGACGATGAAGAAAATGAGCAAGCATATTATAAACAAACTACAAGTAGAAAGAAGAAAGTACATGGAAAATAGAAACAGGATGATTTACTACACCATTTTGTATGTTTGTATGTTTGTATTCTCAGTGTTCAATGTCCAATGTAAAAACTTTACATTTACTATTTCTATTTTCTACTCAACATGAGAAATGTTTGTATAGCTACAGGAAACAAGGAACGGCATGAAAGAAAACTACACTCTTGAATCTACAATCTACAATATAACTTCTACAGTATAACTTTTTAGTATGTGCTTCACATTCAACATTCAACATTCTTCATTCACCATGTCTTTTCTTCAGTCTTTTTCTTTTTCATGGCGGACACGCACCGTTCCTAATATGTGCATCACGTTTGTAGCAATTTATATTTCTGTACTTCTGTACAAAACCCCGACATCTCCAGATCTCTGAACAGAGCGGGTCAGATCACTCAGAAACCTGAATGACGGAAAAGGTACTTGTGAAGAGCACATTGTAGATTCTACATAGATTCTAGATTGTAGATGTGTGTCTTATTGAGTTTTGAGTGTGGACTTTTTTATATTCTTTGTAGAAACTCTGCTCTTTTACTCATGTGGTAAATGTGACCAGACCCGACCAGGCTGGACTGAGGGAAAAAAGTAGGACATGACTACAGGAATCGGAAATGCAGAGGACAAAAGTTCACCAAAGTCGGAAGAGTTTTGAGCTTGGAATTTGGGGTCTGCACATTGTGCTGAGTGTCGAGTGTTGGCTGTTGACAGACGGTCACTTGGTTCGTCGGATGTTGGATGTGAATGTGGATGTGAATCAAGATGAGAATATAAAAACTTATACAATATAAAATATACAATATACAATATACAGACTACAGACTACAGACAGACATTGAAGACTAGATGAAAAAAAGAATACTATAAATGGCCGATGGCATATCTCAAGTACCATTTATTTCATGTCTGCAATAATAATAATACTAGTAATAATAATAATAATAATAAGATTGTATAGGATAATAATACTTTTCTCTTCTTTCTTCCATTGTCCAACTACCAACTACAGATAGGATTTTGTGTGGATGGACTGAAAAATCTAGCACAGACATGAAGAATGTAGAGTGAAGAATGAGTGAAAGGCAAAAGGACTGTCTACTGTCTACAGTAGAAGAAATAGCTTGTACGAGGCACAAATACACATTTGTGTGAAGGCCATCCTCAATATTACGTTAGGTTATACATATCAATATCACTATCAATATGAGTGCATACACTGTGAGATGTGAGATGTGAGAGATCATGAAGGGTGCGCAGTGTGCATTTTTCAAATATTTATAAAGTTGATGTCATGTGTTTATAGTTTATACTTTACACAGTCAGGCATAGTAAAATGTAATATTCCTATGTAGTTTCCCCAAGTTTTGTATCTTGTATTTTGTATGGCCATCCACCATTCACCATTCACCGTCCACGATCAACCATGAGTTGGTGGATGTTGCATGTGCTTTTGCCCACTGGGAAAGAGAGAGAAAGAGAGAGAAAGTGACAAAGTATAATGGCTTTTCCTCCCATTGATTTCATCCTCAATTTATGTATCTCCAATGTTGAATGTTCAATGTACACAGACTGTGTAACACAGTACACAATGCTCAAGTTGCAAGTCCCAAAGTGCGAATCCTCAAACTGAATGGTTCCTCTGACGACACTCTACACTAGATTAGGCCAAAAAACCAAAAGTACGAGAAATTCAAAGTCTCACCCCGTCAAATCGTTCCTTTTGGTGTAGAAACTAACCTCTGAAAATATTTTTCTA
>JABASP010003062.1:0-15985 GCA_019776565.1 Sminthurinus signatus | reverse complement strand
GTTGCTAAACAACGGCCTTTTAAGACTTTTCGGTCTGGTCTGACGAATTAGTAGGTTTGGCAACGCACCCATACTTTAGATTTTCTTTCCAGTTGCTATCGTCAATCTTCAATCGTCAATCCTCAGCTTTCCATCATTTTCAAAGTTTTCTCCTTGCTAAGATCTGAGATTATTATTATTATTAGTACAAGTTGATAAAGATGAAGAAGATGAAATGAACTGAAAACTGGAATATTGGATGTTGGATGTTGGATAAAAACTGGAAGGAGTTTATGCGGAATTTTTAATGATATGCTGGATTCGGAGAAGGTGTGATAAAATAGTCAGAATCAGAGTCATTTCCTTAATCTGTGACTTGGTCTTTTGAGTGCACACAGTTAGTTGAACATTGAAAACATTCCACACATGAAAGTTACATAGAATATCTCATGTAATGTATATGGATGAGGTCCGATAAAGTTGTGTAGTTAAGTGAGCAACTGTGAAAAGTGATAGAGGCGGAGACGGAGATGGAGAAGGAGGCGGAGGCGGGCAGAAAAAGAATATGTACATTTTATACTATGAAGTATGAAGTATAAAGAGTGAAGAGTGAAGTAAATATCAAGTACGTAACATGTAACATGAAAAACATGATGAGATGAACAATAATTTCCCGAAAGAAACTATTGTCAAACTTTGTCGCCGTCTCCGTCTCCTTTTAGTTCCTTTGCCTCGGAGCAAACGAGAGCAGGAGAATGGAGAATGGAGTCGATAATATTCAATAATCATGTATAAATATCGATTTTTTTCATTCCCAACAAGCTCAAGAAGGAAAGGAAGGACAAACTTTTCTCTCCTCTTCTTTGGCTTTGGCTCTGGCTCTGGCTTTGGCTTTTCTCCGTCTCTTTCGTAATACACATTGACGTCCTCCTTTCATAACCAAGAAATTGTGTATGCATGAGAAAGCCATCGAGTTTACATAATAATTCAGTGTTCGTCCGTCTTCCGTTTTTCCCTTGTACTAAAAAGTACACATGTAAATGTACGCGTAGACTGTAGTCATGACATGGGCAAAATTGAATATAGAATATAAACATGCTTGCCATTCGTGTGCACATATATATTATATTTTATATTATTCTACCTGTATATTTTTTACTTTTTACACTCAAAATATAGTAGTTGACATAACAAGTAACACGTATGTACATTTATATATTTATATTTATCTATCCCCTTTCATCTTGGAAAAATACAAACACAAATACTAATATAGATATCGACCCGCGTTGTACATACACAACATATCTGTATTTATACATAACTCGGCCATATTTCATATTTCCCTACTTAAACTCACTTTTCAATTTTCTTTGTTAATAAAGGAGCCGCAAAAGATCTTTGTAGAATATAGAATACAGATATTCCTCCTCATGATACACAGGCATTTTCCCCACTTCAAGTTGACGATGAAGATGACTAGAGAATCCAGAATCCAGAATCCAGAATCCAGAATGATACATTTTGTGTATATACTTTTGGAAATAATATTTTTCTTCAAAGAAAACAGTATTACTACTCCTCTGTTGAAAATCAGAGTGTGTATTTTATATTCTGTAAATTCGAGATTCGAGGCGGCTGGAAATATTATTATTATTATTACGTGGAATTATTTGTACACATGTGTATATTTTTCTATGTATAGTGTATAGTACTGATTTTTGCTAAAATTTCTAAAACTCCCTTTCATTCCCAGTTCCATGAAATCATTACAATTCATAATGAAGGCTTCTATTTCCCCATTTCCTTTTAGTACGTCGCTAAGAAGTAACATGTAACATGTACAACAGAAAACAGAAAACAGAAAGCAGAAAGAGGAGAAAACTCCTGCTGCTCCAGCACAAACACAAACAACACACATGCACCTCAACTTTCTTTTACAGTTCATAGTTGAATGAGTTTAGGAAAGGAGAAGAAAGCACAAGACTCAAAGTTATTTCAAACGGCTGAAATTTCTTTTTTCTTTCCTCGCTTCAATAACTTTCTACTTTCTAGTTGTGTTTCAGCTAAGACTGGACTGGAATTGACTTGACTGGTCAGGATTTCAAGCAAAAGAAAAGAGAAAAGAGAATTACAGACATATTTCATAATATACCTAATTTCCAACATCCAACATCCAGCATCCAGCATTTACCTCTTGTCAACCTTTCAAAAGAAGGAGCGCGATCCTGGATTCAATGATAAGAAATTCGGATTGGTAATTAATTCGAATTCGAAATCGAAATCGAAATGGACATTATCTTTTGGTAGTTATAATTGAATAGGGAGGGAATTACATGGGAAATGAGGAAATAAACCTTCTTTTTTTCTTTACTTGTCTCCAGTTTTGTCCACCGTTCAGTTCTTGTTGTAATGAATTATTTGTGTATACTTTTATGCATTGTTTATACATATGTACATACGCATGTATAGTGTATAGTTGTGTGTGGTGCTGGTCGATAAAGATTGTCAGTTTGGAAGTTTGGATGAATCCACGTTGTGTTTTGTGTGTGTTGTTTTGGGTTGTGTTGCGTGTGACAACACTGACAATGGTTAGTGGGCGATTATGGGCATTAAATTAATGCAGAGAGATCATTAGGCAAGGCGCTAGGGCTTAGCGAACACCCGCTTAATGGCCACATTCGTTAGTGCTAGTCAACTCAACTCGAGTCTCGAGTCTCGAGTCAAGTCAGACTACTCCGGCTTAATATACACATCAAGGTCTATCTCTCTCCCTCGCCCTCTCTCTTTCTCTCTCTCTTTCTCTTTGCTTGTGTCAGTCAGTCCAACTCAACTCAACTCAATTCAACTAGCCAGTCTTCTTCTTCTTTTTATTTCACTTGTGTTTCAAATGACTACAATCTACAGTCTACGCATTCATGTAAGTTGTAAGTATGTAGGTAACTACTTGTTAATGTTAATGTTAATGTAAATGTAAATGTACTGGTCCTCGTCTACCGTTCACCGTCTACTCATTGACTTTGACTTTGACTTTGACTTGGCATCATGAAACCATGTCAAAGGTATCCAAAAGTATGTATACACGAGCACATTAAACAGTAAACCGTAGACAGGAGACACAAGACATTAGTCGATATCATGCAAAAGAAATGTACCTTTTATACGGAGGAAGTTTGGTGCAAGTTCGTTAGTTAACTGCATGAACAGTGTGTATTGTACATTGTTTCGGTTTCTTTTTTCTTTTTGTCTCCCACTCTGTAGAAAAATAATAAGCCGGCAAAACAGCACCCCACAACAAACAACAAACCCTCGCTCAATTCTCCAGTAGCTTTAAACTTCAAACACCGAACTCCGAACCTCACAAAAAAAGTAAAATGACAGAGCCTCTAGTAAAAATCCAGCCTTGTGTACTTTTACACACTACTTTTTTTCTACATTCAGCTAGAATAAAACTTTTCATAATAAATTTGCAAAAAAGGTGGTGAATATCTGTATATTGAGAAAATGGAAATATCTAAGGAAAATTCTTTTACATTTACTTGTGCTCTTGGCTTTTGCACATTCACGTAAACGTGAAGGAAGATGAGGAAAGATGAGAGCAAGAAAATCCCAGGCAAATGTAATGTAATTGAATTGAATGAAGAGTGAATGAATGAGATTAAGTCTGGACTCCATCGTTATCAAAAGCATTATCACTCTCTTAATGATCATTTTAACGGCCCGACTACATTGAACATTGACGATTACGCACATTGCGTACACAGCTCACAGTAAAAAGTAAAAAGTACACAGGTATTAACAACAGTAATATCCATTTTATGCATTGTCGAGGTTCAAGATTCTAATGTGAAAATTCACATTTGCCATCTGTGCACTATTCAGTAGCTGTACACTGTACAAGTGTACATTTTGTAAGTACAATAGAAAAGGATGATATAGGAAATTATTACTATTTTTTACACTTATCTCAGAGTATAGGGAAATGTCCAGTCCCAAAAGTCTGTACCCATTATTACACGGAGACAAGGGAAAACATGGAATGTGCAAAGTGCCAAGTATAAAATGTACAATATATACAATGTATAGTGTGCATATAGTAAATAAATTACTGGTGTAATCTGTTCCAGAGTAATAATATCATGTAGTAATGTTGTAATAAAGAAGGGGCTACAATAGAATAAAGAAGAGACGAGAGAATAATATAGAATAGAATAATGGGATAATGTTTAGAGTTTGGAGTTTAGAGCAACAGAAACAGAAAACAGAGTTGAGTCGATTTCAAGTGGTCGGAAAGAGAAATGAGAAATGAGAGCTGTTGGCTGTTGGAACATTTTAAAAAACTTTGTAACTAGCTTTACACAAGATTTGCAATGCAAATGAATATGCATATCTTGTATCTAGTTTGGAGTCTAGAGTTTAGAGTAATGAAAAAGTAATGTTAGTTGGGCAATTAGTATTTATCCAATACAAAATACATTACAATTTACAATACAATAGGAAAAAGATGCTCATGTTCATATTCATGTTCTCGAATCTCGAATTGAATGCAGATGAGATGTTGACGAAGAGCCCAAAAGAAAAGAGTAAAGAGATTAAAACTGAATTAAACAGTCGTGAAAAGTGTAAAGTGTAACGAGTAAAGAGTAAAGTGTAAAGAGTTGAGTCAAACTACTCAAATTTTATTTATTTATTTCTATTCAATGTATTCAAATACTAGTACAAATACAGTTTACAGTTTTGGCATGATATAATGTCTAACATGTACAATGTTCAATCTACAATCTACAGTATAAGGTATAACAACAAAAACAGAAAAAGAGCACAAGATACAGATTTTTTCAATCCTCAATCCTCAATTCTATTCAGTTACAAAGACAGAGAAAGGAGCAAAAGCACAGTTTAGTTTCATTCTACAGCACCAGCTCATTGAACAATGAAAAGAGAATGTATATCTGGAGTGGAGTTTTTGAAAAGAGGAGCAGAGAAGAAAAAGAGCAGTCAGGAAGATAAAATCTCTGGATTGTTATTTTGTAATAATAATTTTGAAATGAAGGAGACTCTCGAGAAGAAGAAGAAGAGTTTGTAAATGTATTCATAAAGAATAGAAGAAACTCTAAGAGTAAAACTACAGCTCTCATTACAAGTTCCAAGTTCCAAGTTGCAACTGCATTCTCTTTTGAAGCTTCTTCTTCTTATCATACAGATAAATGATGTATGTAAAATGTACAGTGTTCAACTCTAGAATCTCCATTGGATTAGCTAAATGTCTGCATGTTTGTAACCTCTGCTACTTGTTCATCTTGCTGGTTCTTTTGGTTCTGCTCCTTCCACTTGTGATTTCACAAGTTAGTGTCAATGAAGATGAATGGGAGAGATTAGTACGTGTTAATGTTGGTGGTATTGCTGCTTATTGCTCCCTAAGATGGATTTTTTTCTCTCTCTCTCTTCTCTCTCTCTCTCATATTTATTCCCAATGACTTGAATTTGAATGTGAATTTGAATCTGAATCTGAATCTGTCTTCTCCTCCTGCTGTATAATTCCTCCATATTTTCACAGATACTAGATGCTTCGCGTCTTTTTCTTCTTCATCTATGCATTATCCATGATCCATGTCCATGTTCATGTCCATGATACATTGATACATGTGTTATTGAAAAGACGAGGGAAAAAAAGAAAATTCCGCATTGATTGATTAAACAAGTTTTTCTCACTTATTATCCTGATGTGACTCGAGTTTTTGATAAATGATACTCGGTAATTATTATTATTTATTATGCAACTTGTTCTTCTTTTTTTTAGAGTCTCACTCTCATTCTTCATTCTTCATACTTCATATCTTTTGTATGCATACAGTACAAAGTATTATAAAATTTAGATACACACAAACTTATATAATATTTTTATATTAGTATTGAAAATATAAGGTGTACTGAGCTCAGCTTTGTTTTACATGTACAATGTACATATTATATTGAATTGTATTATATTGTATTGTGTTGGATCAGAAGGTCATCAAACTCAAACAAACAATGCTCACTCATCTTCATGTATACATATACATGATGTTATTATTATTATTATTCTTTTTCATATAAATATTACATATGCGTGTAATCTATTTGCCTACGTTTTTCTATGTATGTATTTTGTATGTTTGCATTCATCTCTCATTCAGACTTCAGCCTGAGTCTTGGCGAACTAAAATGAAAAAGATGATTTGCGTCAATTAGTTTTTTTTCACTCTCTCACAATATTGTACTGATATATTATATTATGTAATGTTCTTTAGCATTTAATTTTCCATCTTCCATCTTCTTTCTTGTCTTGTCTTCTGTACAATGTAAAAAGTACAAAGTACAAAGTAGAAACTAAAACTCACACACACACACACTCTTTTAAAAGACAGGAAAATACACACAATAATTTTTCGTGCTCATAACATTTGTTATTTTCCCCATTGTACAGAGTAAAGACTTAATTCTTCATGAATCTACATTTACATTTACTTTTGTATTTGTATTTAGCCATGTATGACAAATCTTTAGAGGCACCAACGAACAACGGACAAATGAAAGAAATGAAAATGAAAATGACCAAGGAAAGATACTAGATACAAAACAGAGCTTTTATAAAGTCAAAAATACTTATTTTTAGACGTGAGAAACATTGAACACTAAACATTGTACATTGTCCGCTCATCTATTTTTCCATCTTAGTTGTATTTTTTCATCACTCATCATCATTATCATCATCCTATTTATTTTCATTGTCATGGTGTGCAGGAGCGAAGAGACAGAGAGGAAAGAGAAGAGTAGAGTTTATGCATGCATATATAAGCTGAAAGAAATGACTTTTCACTATTACGTAATTGGTTAATTGGTTGATTATGGAGGTTGGTTCGTTGCTTCTTCTTCTTAGTCTTCTTGTTCTTTTTATTCATCATCATCCTCTGTCGTCGTTTCTTGTGTTGCTTTGGTTAGCTTTGCTTTGGTTTGGTTTGTCCATTTCTACAATTACAATTAGGCTTTTTTGAGTGAGTGCTGATTTGTGAGTTGTGAGTTGCGAGTGGTGAGTGGTGGGAAGTTTTGCGGGGAGAGTGACTATAAATAAATAAATAATAAATAAATTGACGTGCCTTCATGTGTACATGTGTGCGTGCAGTTTATAGCAGTGGAGTCTAGATTTTAGATTCTGTATACTGTATAATGAATGGAGAATAATGTAGTATAATACAAGAAAAATAATGATAATAATAATAATAATCATGCCTCTGAGACTAGTTTAGTCTAGCGTGCGGACATGGACACACACAGAAAATATGGCCGTAGTCTGTAGAACAATAGACTAGTTAATGAGCAATCCACTTTTTTCATCTTCATTTACACCTGTCTTGAAAACTGTGTGTACAACAGAAGAAAAGAGAAGAGAAACGAAGAAGAAAAAGGCGAGTAAAAAGAATGAGAATAATATGCATGAGCAAAACAAGGCAAGACATTGTGCTAACTTTAGCTTCGTCCTCCTGTTCTTTTGGATTCTGTGTTTGGATGTTTAGACAGGCGCATTCTGGTTCTAGTTCTCGTAGTAGTGGTAGTGGTAGGTAGATTAGTGGTAGTAGGAGTTGAACAAAATAGTGGTGGTCGTGGACTGAGAGAATGAAACAGAGAAAATGAGAGAGAGAGAGAGCGAGTTGATGAGTTGCGTGGAAGCTCATCAACCCTTGCAATTCATTAACAGCGGCGGACAGCCCGAGTTTTAGTCTTTAGTTGCCAAAAAACTAATTCCGCGCAATCTCCACATTCCACATCTCCAACCTATTACAACTGTACACTCTTTATTCTACCAGATTCCAGGGCGAGCCGCGCAGCTCCGGTTCTAAAAGAAAAGCCACACACACATTGACATGGAATTAGTCCTAATAAAGTAAACAAGGGGAAATACACACACACATTTATTCATACCCATTCCAAATGTACACACAAATTACATAATACATCATAGCTTTTTGTTCCCAATTTTTCCCAAGGAAAAAGACAAAAAATAATGTAAAATGTAAATTGTATTTGTATATTTGTGTACATTTGTATATTTTACACTTAAAACTTTTGCATTTTAAAAAAAGGTAAAGGTAAAGAAACCTTTAGTTTAAACTTTTAGACTTACAAGTTATACAATTTAAAATTGACAAAGGTGATTCTTTTTTTTTCAATCTTATCTCGATTTTTTCGATACTCCATTCGCTGTGCACTGTGCATTCATGTATAATAATAGAGTTAAAAAAGTAGGAAAAACAGTTTTCTTCCTTTTTTATCTATGTACAACATGCGTATTTGTTTTCGTATTGGTATTGGTATTTAGGAAGAATACAATACAATAAAAAGCATTTGGTAACAATGATTTGAATTTCAAAGTCGAAGTCAACGTCAACGTTGGCTTGGTGTCATTTCATCCCATTTCTTAACTAAACTAAAGCACTGTTTACTGTTTATATAACATTTTGTGTACACTTTTATCTTTTATAGACAAGTTATTTGTGTACATGTAAGAGAATGGAGAATGGGAATGAGAAGAGGAAGAAATGGAAACTTTTGTATTGAGATTGGAGAATAGAGAATAGAGAATAGAGAGTGGAGATGCATATGTATGAGCATGTATTTAATGTGTGAGATAAGGAAAATCCATTCCATTTCCTCTTTCAGATTTTGAGCCTCCAAGTGAGACGAGTGAGCTTTTGTTTGGAAAGATTGAGCTTTTCAAAATAAAATGCTCCTCAGCTTCAACTTCATACTTTATACTTCATACAAGTTTGTGAATTTGTGTCTATATTGTATATGCTCCATGCTCACGCTCACTGATCAATCCTCAATCCTCAATTCAATGTACGTGTTTGTACGTAAAATGTATTTATACGTGTGCGTAGGATTGTACTCTCAAAAGTTTGTGATATATCTACATGAGTAATATATAAAAAGAATACCGAATACCAAAGCCGATACGGATACCAAAGTTAAAGTTGAACCAGAGTTACTTTTTAGTCAGATTCTTTTACAGTATAAAGTCTAGACTTTGTTTCCCTATATTTCGATGTATTCCTCTCAAGTATTTTTTCCTCACGTTTGAAAGGAATGAAATGAGTTGAAAGAATGTGGACAAGGAAAGGTATCAAACAGTATTTTTGGATTGGATTGGATTCCCTCCCTATTATTTCCCCCTCTTTTTTCTTGTTCTTCTTCCTCCCATTTCTTCCTTCCTTTATTCTTCATTGTACTCCTTCCGTTTTTTTAAATGTGGAAATTTTGAAAACTATAGAAACCCCAGAACAATAAAAATTTATGTGTAAAACTTTGAGTATTTCTTCCCATCGATCATAATATTCAGTATTCAGTATTGAGAATTGAGAATTGAGAAAATGAGAAGATTCATTATGATATACACAAATAAAACTATTCTTGTGATTTCTGATTCTTCTTTTTCTTCTTCTTATTATAATTATCATTAATATCTCAAATTTCATGCATAAAAACTTATAATCTCTAAAAATACTCAATTAAAGAGTTTTTTTTCTACTTTTAAACATTACTCCTTTCTGCTCATTTCTATTTTTTATCATCTTGATTACTTTTTTTGATTGTAAATAAGTCATTAAAAAACGTTTCATTTCACATCATCACCTCAATTGGAATTCTCATTACTCGGTACATTTTTAGGAAAAGTACCTGCCCCACGCAAAGATATCAAATTAATGTATGTAGAAAAAAAAGATGTGACTTTTGTTTTTGTTTTGTGATTACTGCTATTGTCTTGTACTACTTACGTACTACACAATGATGAATGATGAATGAGAAGTAAAGAATAAAATGAGGAAGCTCGACTTTGGTTGGATTATGGATTAAGACATGAGCTTAACTGATGTAAAACTTAAGACAAATGACAAATGAGCATGCATAAATAAATATTAAATAGAGAGATAATTCCACTTGAGACTTCAGTCATTCCATTCCTATTGTTATTGTTATTATCATTTTCATTGTCATTTCAACTCATCTATGAGTCGTGCTTCCTCATAATACTTGAAATTATTTTCAAAGGATTATTTCTTCATAATGATGTAATTATTATTCATGGATTTCTATTCAATCCACAAACTCAAAACTCCAAAGTCAAAACTCAATCCAATCCAACTCGGTTGTTTTAATTTTAATGATATAATGGAAAATATAAAAAGAATAATATTAAAGTATCTAAAATAAACTAAAAGGAGCTCCATCTATCCTAATTTTTCTTCTTCTAAAAGTTCCAATAACTAATAATAATAATAATATGTAGGCTTTTCATTTCCAAGTTATGAGTTATGAGTAATCACGATTGTACATTGTACATAAAAAGCTATAGTTTTCGTGATTTCCATAGAACTGGAACTTTTATATTAGAATTAGACTTTAATCTTTCCCTTTAGACGTGTACAAAATGTACATTAAATATGTATACGTGTAATATTTTTTGATTTGCACCCCGATTCCAAATCAGAACCAGAATCAGAAATCAGATTCCAACTGTGTGACTGCTTGAGGTGAAATACTTTTTCATTTTCATTTGTTCACAGTTTCACATCCACTATAAACTATACACATTTCTTTATTTGTTCACGCACGTTCTACATTCTACATAATAAATATGTTGATAGTTGATATAACTAATACTTAATACACATGAGCTAAAACATGATAAATGCATAAATCGCAAGTTCAGTGTAAAACGAAAAAAAAGAAAAGGCATTTATACCGTAGGAACAAGTCGGAAAATGGAATAAAAGTATGGAATATCTGTATACTTGTTTAATGTTTAATGCATATGAATGTTGAGTATACTTTATACATACGTGATGATGTGTTTGTACATGAAATGAAATGAGTCAGAATCGAGATGGAAAGTCATTATTCATGAAAAAAATGGAGTGAAGGAAAGGAGAAGGAGAAGAAGAAGAAAGAAGAAGGAGAAAAAAAAAGATATGTTCTTTTTGGGTAAAATTCTCGATCAGTGAGAATCATTAGCGATTATGAACATTGTTTGAATTTTCAAATTCATCAATCATCGATGTCGGAGGCTTATTTTTTCTTCTCTCATTCTCTCTCTCTTCTTTTCTCTTTATATTCTCTATATATTTCCCTCTCCAAAAACTCCGAAGCCGAAGCCGACTCTGAATTCGACTCCGACTCCGACTCCGAATTCAAATCCAAATCCAGTCCAAAACTCCTAACACACACACACATCAAAATCCACTCTCTCCACACCAAAACCAAAACCAAAACCAAACCAAAGTCTATAAAATAATATAATAAAGTGGAGATATGCATGCGTACAGCGTACAGATTAGATAGATATACACTTGCTATTTGTATAAGTACTCTTGTGTCTTGTGTTTGTTGGTGTAGTATAAAATGCACGTTCATGTATTCAGTACGTAGTATGTAGATTGTATATTGTAAATGTATATTATACATGTATACTTATGTGTCTAGCGGATGAACTGAGCTAGTGATAAAACTTTACGGTAATGGTATTGTTATTTGACTAGATGATTTTACCACTGGAGCTCTGCATGTGGATCCCATGTTCACCATCAGCCAAACAACCAATACTAATGCCAATGCCAACGCGAGCCAGCCGATGGAAGGAGAAAAGTTTACAGTGACAGGTACGTACACTCTTCTTCTCTATTCTCTATTCATATTCTTCCCCATATAAAATCATACATAGTTCATACACCACATAAGATATAAGTATATCCATCCGTGCATACAACTGGTAGATTATTATATTGAATCCATGGTAAATGTTTACTTTGGGAAAAAAGATTCAATGTGGTTTTTTCATTGGTGAGGTAGTTGGTAGTTGGTTGCTATTTGCCATTTACTGTTTGGTGTTTGGTGTTTGCTAGTTTCTAGTTTCCAATTCGAATTCGAATTGTAGTTCTAGTTGGAGTAAAGAGGGTTTCATTCAAGTGGCTCCGTCTGTTTGTCTAATACTGCTTTCACACTGAACGCTGAACACTGACAACAACGAGACTAGACTAGATATTAGATATACATGTAAAATGTAAAGATACACACGTAAAGGTAGAAGATATGAGTGGATATGATATTTCTATATTCTATACCTTACGCAATTTTATTCACTTTTCCCTCCGCACCTATCTTTTTCTTCCCTTTCTGCATTCTACATTTTCCATAATAATAATTTACTCACTTTACTTTTGTACATAAGATACATATAATTCTTCCCTCTTGAGCACACAGTCAACATTCAACATTCAACGTTCAATAATAATCATGAAAAATGGAAAGAAAGAATGAATAATCGTCCATCACACAAAGTGTCCATATTTTCATTCAATTAGCTCAATTTATGTAGATAGTTCACATTAAAAGCCTCCATCTTTGTCATTCGTCATAGTTTGTATTAGTGTTTCCCTATCCACCTATCTATTTCTAACAATTGTCCCAAAATGATCAAGGTACATGTTTTGTTTTTTCTACTCCAACGTCGGCTTTGGGTTCTCCTCAAAACTCAATACTCAATACTGCTACACAGAATATTGAAAAAACTGTGGTTGTTTTGTTGTAAAATGTGTTACCATGAGCAATTCAGCATTCCGTATTGTTCCAGTTCAAGTTGAAGGTAATGGATAATGGATCATCTAACTGTGCACAATGAGCGGAGCAGAACACAAAATACAAAATACAAAACAGAAGGGAAGATGAAAGAATTCCCAATTTACAGTTTACAGTTTACAATTTTCAATTTCCAAAGGTATTAATGAAAAGAACCCATGGAAAAAATCTATAAGGATTTTATGTATTTCCCCGTGTTTGTAAATCCAGAGGAAAATGGGAAAATGGTAAACCGGGCGGAGCGATGATGATGAATGAATGAAAGGGAAAAGAGAAAAAGAGACGACTCTAAAATCTAAAATCTAGAATCTAGAAACGTGTAAAATAAAGGAAACTGTAGATTGAAGATTGAAGATACACCACATACAAAATACCGCATGTATTACCAAATGAAATGAAAATGAAAGAATAGCAGGTAAACTAAAATACTGTCATTTACGCCCGAATGTCAAAAAAAACTGTAGTGACAAAGATTTTTTTCCCTAGTTGTTCTTCATCTTCTTCATCTTTTTATTTATTTTTCTCTTTTAGGAAAGTTGTTAGGACTAACCCAAACGTTTTGTTTGTGTTAGTATCTTTTCGTTGGATATTCGTTTTGAGATGCTTTACATTGTACAATTTACAATGTACAACACTTGCTCTTTGCTCGTTTGCTCTTTGCTACTTTGCTCATTCTAAAATTGGGAAATGAATGTACAGTGAAACTGAAACAGAACCCGAGAGTGTAAAAGAAAGAAGGAGCAGAGACATTAATTCGTCTATACATAACCATGTAGCCATGTATGTTATAAAGATTGTACATTGTACATGTAGAATTTGGAGAAAAAATGAAATATGAAATGAACTTTGTATTTTGTAGTTTGTATTTGTGTAGTGTTTGTAGATATATGTACAAAAATGTACAGAGTAGAAAATGAGAATGAGAAAGAGAAAGATACAGAGACAGAGACAGTGAGAGAGAGAATACATTTATTCCATTGGTCTGTCTCCCATTAAGGAGGAAGAATGGGACAAAGGACTAAAAGGAAACTCATTTTTATCCTAAAATTTTTCTATTCATTTACTACCTTGACCCAGCTGAGAGAGCTTCTAGCTGACATTCATGAGCTGACACATTAATAGGCACGGGAGGTAAATGATGTTGATACTTTTCTAGTTAGTTTAGTTTCCAAACCATCTACAAAATGTACAATGTACAATGTGTACTCTCTAGATACATTCTACATTCACATTTTTTCAGCAACCAAGTCTGTCTTTGTTCTCTTTTTGCCTTCTTCTTCTACTTCTTTTTCGTCTTTTTCATCTTGGTTTTGGTTTTGCCTTTGGTTTTGGTCTTTTCATACCTTAGAAATTCCAAGGAATAATAATAACAATGATGGTGATAATAACCAATCCTCAATACTCAATCCTCTCACCTTGCATAACACATAACATGTAGGACGTAGGACACACATGATTTAGAATGAAAAGAAAAAGAAAAAAAAATCAATGGTCAACTTGCAGTAAAATTTATCGATTAGCTTTTGTAATACTTTTCGAAGTTTTTTTGCAATTTAACTCCTCTGTAAAAGAAAACGATCTGCTGAAAAATAGATATAAAATGAGAATCTGAGTGTTGTAAAACAAAAACCTGAGTTTTAGATTGTTGATTGATATATCAATTAATTACTGTTTTTTACAAAGATAAGAGAGACAGAAGACAAGCCTGTTGAGCTTAAATTTGAATTTTGGTTCGAGTTTCCAGCCGACTCAACCATGAAAAAGATTAATTAGATATGACAGAACAGAATGAGAATGACGACGGACGGATTTGGGAAATTACAAAGGAGGAAGACGGGAAAAAAATTATGGTGGAAATTAGGATAATTAAATATGAACGTTTTGTGGATTGTGGATTTGCTTGTGCTTGGAGTTTTAAGTTTTGAGCTTTGTTATTTGTTATCTACTTGAAACTCACAACTCAAGACTTGGAATGTTGTAAATTGTAAATTATGGAGAAAAAAAACTAGTTGAAGACAGTGAGGCAAGTTTCACACTTTTATGCTTTATGAGTGTATTTGTATCAAGACTCAAGACTCAAAACTCAAGAATCAAGAATCAGGAGTGAATGAGTAATAGTATTATTATTATTATTATTATTGTTATTATTACATGTAGAGGGTAGAGAGAGTAGAGTGTAGATGTAGATGTTCCCACGGTTCCCCAAGTTCCAAAGTTCCAAAACTCCAAAGCTCCAAAGCTCCAAGTTGCGAGCTCTACAGTTTAACTCATTTGTTTTCACATGGATAAAGAAGAGAATAGAATAAAGATACATATCCAGAATCCAGAGACACTGAGGCACACAGAGACAAAGTAAAAGAAAGAGGAAAGGGAAAATAAAAGTTTTTAGTCAAAGTGTGGTTCAGCAGTGGTCAGAATAATGGATGTTGTACAGAGTACAGAGTACAGAGTACAATGTACAGTGTGTAGGGACTGGTAAATGGTGAATGGTGAATGGTGGACTGTGGATTGTGGATGACACATTAGAGTCCAGGCAAACAGGCAAACAAACCTGTTTCTAACAATAGTTGAAAGATTGGTCACCCATGCTGTGATGTTGGTGAAGTTGGCCATTCCAACACCTGCAGTCACTAATGCATTCTATTTAGTCCAAAGAGTCTCTTTTCCTTTTGCTTTTGAGAATTGAGCATTCAGAATTCTTACTTTTAATGCCTACCTTCTTCTTCTTCTTCTTCTTCTTCTTACATATTTCTTACCTCCTCAACATTATGTACAAAATATGAAATACCAACCACCAAATACCAAATACCAAATACAAATCTACTGTAATAATAATAATGATAATAACAATAACAAACACTCACACGGACACAAGCTTTAAGAGTATTTTCCCTTTTCACTCTCCTTCGCATACTCTCATAAGATACGTACGTTTGTTTGTTGGACGTTGGACTTTGAATCTTCCAGACTTGGATGCACCATTCTCCACTTCCACAGTTCATATCATCTAACGTCTCTGTACTCTGTACTCTGTACAAATAAGAAAAAGTAGCCAGTTTGTCTAGGCTGTTCAGTTTAGTTCAGTTCAACTCAACTCAGCTCAGCTTATTGCCATTCTTCTTCCAGCCATTCATAACAAAAAAACAGAAATTTAGTACGTTTTTCCTCTTTATTTGGAAGTTCACATTTACAAGTTACGCCATTATTCGGTTAAATGATCTTTCAAATTATCATTTAAATATCTTACAGTCAAAAGTTAATTCTGTTCTTGCCTCTTATTTTTTTCCACAAATTTATAATAAGTTTCAAAAATTTAATCGTATTGCTCATTCTTGTC
>JABASP010003061.1:0-15996 GCA_019776565.1 Sminthurinus signatus | reverse complement strand
CATGTAACTGATTACGTCTCCACATTCTACACTTTACACTGTACCCACAATCCCAATCCCAGTTCCACTTCCAGTTGCAGGAGGTCTCCAAATTAAAATACTACATCCATGAGCTCTGTCATTAGTTTACGAGTATGCTCAATTGCAACAGCATTCCGTTTTTTTTTCTCCTTCTCTTTCACATTTTCACTCCAGTGCAAATAAATCAAAGCTACTACTGTACAAACACACGAAATTCACACTTTGAACATATCATATAAATGTGGTTTTTACAACCATGTATAATGTACAACATTTATATGTATAGTTAGACTTTGTTTCTTTCCTCCAAAGGGAAAAACAAATTAATCCTTGTTTTGTGCAATCAGTCAAATAAATGTACTTTGTACATGTTTATACGCGTATCTATAATCTATTGTAGTTTGTATAGTACGTGTACGTACTTGTCTCATAATATAAAATAGTTTTCTTTCTTCTCCGTCAAAAGTATAATAGGTAGATTTTTTTCCCCGTTGGAATTTTCCATGGCGTATATAATTAGTATTTAGTATTTACATCATTCTGTATTTCACCATTTCCAAATGTGACAAGGACATTTTAAATCTCTCAAGAATATGTCATAGAATATCCATTCTATTTCAAGGTACACTTACACAAACTATACCGTTGTAGAAGATACTTATTAACTATTGTTATTACGCAAGGTTTTGCAATCGTTATAAAGCTAGTACAAATTTGAACCTTTGACTCTCTATATGTACTGTCTATGCATCATTCTCTTTGTCTTGACTCCTGACAACACAACGAACAATTAAACAGATCATACAAAAACTATTTTGTTACGGAATGAAAATAAAAACTGTAATAAATATAATACTATAATATACAGCATGGAATTTGGTTGTACATGGTACATTCTCTATTGTATTGTACATAATATGTGTACATCAACAAAGTAAACAAAATGTAGTAAAGGAAAAACACTACAGCAGTCTATATAGATAAACAATAAACACGTATAGCTTTGCGAGAAAACCTAGGCTTCTTTTACCTTTGAAAGATCCCGAGATGAAGATGAAGAAAAACAAGAAGAAAAAGAAAGAGACAAAGAAGATGGCGAGAGAGGATGAAAAAACAAGGATCTGACATGTTGAACAGCATTGGACTAAAAATTTCCTTTTTCGTGTACACTCCTTGTAGTACGTAGTATGTGTAATGTATACATATACATACACTTTCTAACCAGTAACCAGACATTTTTTGTTTTCACAGTTCTGAGTTCTGAGTTCTTGGTTCCAGACAAGGCTATGATACTGCTGGCTAACTATTAGTGAGAACAAGGAGCACAAACTGTAATCTCGACACTAAATCTATTCTCATAATATATATATAATATATATATACACATGCGTATTTTGTATATAGATGTAGTTACCTACTCATGTTCATAGAATCTCTACTCCAATCTACATAATATGGTATTTTATACCTTATGTACATTGTACATTGTGTGGAAAGAGTAAGAGCAAGTTCAAAGTTCTTGCATGCAAATGCTTTGTACTGTACCATACAGTATTTTGTATCATATTCCATTGTATTGCATTGTATACTCGTGCACGTTCCAAACATACATTTTACTTACAACTCATGAGCAGGAGAAGGAGAAGAAGAACAAGGCAGATTAAGAACGGAACGCCATGAAGTGTAAATGGATGGCTAGTGTAAACGAAACGAATTCTGTTTCAAAGACAGTACATTTTACGTATATATTTATATCTATATATGAAGGTAATAATATCGTATGCTACACTATATTATATAAATGTAGTGAGAATTGAGAGAATGAAGTATTGTGTACTCAGAGGATGAAGAAAGGAAGAGAAAAAGAAAAACTAGATTTTACAACCGTTCAAGAAAAAATCATTTCACATCTCTTTACCTTTTTTAGTATTTTACTAACTAAATAGATAAGATGATGAGATGGAGGAGGAAGGAAGGAGAGTCTGGAGAAAATGAGAAGCCATGTATAATGTATATCCATAATCCACACTCCATACCATACCTTTTTATCATACAGAATATATACAGCGTAAATGTAGATTTACTTGTATGTTGTACGCATATCTCCATCTTGACATTCCGATCCTACACAACACGTCATAAAACCGTAAAGTGTTACTTTACTCGCTTAATCAGTTACTTTCCCATTGTGTAGGTATATGTGAATAAAGGGAAATTTCTACTATGTATCTAATATCTAACTAGATACTATACTACTACAAGTTTGAAACATGTTAGCTAAATTGTGACTGTGTTTCTATACGAATACGGACTGAAACTCTTTCCACTATCACTATTATTATTATTATTATAACTACGATACCACGCGGCAGAAAGTCTACAAAATAATCTTTAGCTTACACAAGTCACTAGCTAATTGCATACCCATTAGGTATGCACGGCCAAATTCCAAATTCTAGATTCCAGATTCCCTTTTACTTCTGTTTCTTTTCCATCTTATCTTTTGCAAAAATAAAATTCACTACTCTCTGGCTTATCTAATCATTTGTTGTTTGTACACAGCACAAAAAAAGTCTAATGCTACACATCAAAGGTAAATGAAAAATAAAATGCTTTCATTTTTTCCCCTTCCAGTTTCATTTTATATAAGAGCTCCAAACTCTGAACCTTTTAACTTGGCACTTCCAATTTTCATGCTAACAATATTTGAACTATAAAAGGAACAGAATAAAAGGAAATCATACCATGCCATGTCAAGGCATTTGGTAACTGAGCTTAACTGTGCTGTAGCTATTTATTCTTCAGTTTTACTATGTTGATTTATCCTGACTTGCAACTTATATTTTAACAGGAGTTTATCAATCCTCCTGATATTGATATTCAGGAAATTAACTACCATTTAGTGCTTTGGCACATAAAAAGATTTTTACTACAAACTTATTGCCAAAGCCAAAGTCATGCAGCAAATATACATAACAAAAAGTAGGTTGTTAATTCATGTACGGATTTATTCTGATTTTGCATTTAATATTATATTGTAACTCCTTCAATCCTATGTGAAAATTTGAACAAACTACAGTATAGCACAAAATTTAGTATGTGTACCGGAATTCAAAGGTTGTCAAATGGTTAAATAATATTCTATCTTGTACCTTTGTCAGTATTTTATACTTGACGGGATTTTGAACATGTTGAATAAAAATATTCATCACAATTCACAAATTAAATTAAATGATGTAGTAATAGTAATGATAATAAAATCATTACATTATACATATGCGTAATTAGTTGACAGTTGACATTAAATGTAATCAGTAGTCATAATTTCCTCAAGACCTAATGTACACGACAACTTTTGGACTTGGACACTTTTCCATCAATTACAACATGTCAAATAATAACAACAACAACCATCATTTTCAACACATTCATAAATTATAATACACTTGGAATAATATTATGAGTTGTGAAACAAGCTACTGGGAAAATTGCACATGGTATGTACATTTCACTTGTTTATGCATGGTAAAGGAATATCAATCCGTCAAAACTCAAAACTTCAAACGTCTTTCTCTTGAAACAAAAACCGTGGAGGAAACTGAACGTGAAGAACAGGAGAAACATGCATCGTCTATTTCTGACACAACAGCAATAAACTATACAACAGCATCACTACATTTGAACCTTAACTCTGAGTCTCATGGCGCTGGTTGGTTGGTAGATTTTGGATTGGTGGATTCAACATACCGGATATATACATCAGCATTCTATCATTAAAACATTGATCAATGTACAGTGTACAGGGTCGATGGTCGTACATATGACATGTACAGTAGTAGATTCACTAGCAGTATTTCTCCATTCCTCTACGCCCACACACTTATGCACATTCACCATTCACCTTTTTCATCTCTCGTATAGCGTCAACTACATCCCTGTTGTGTGTTACATGTGTACACTGTACAGTATAATAATTTCCTTTCGTCCAATAAAGTAAATTGAATTATGCTGAAATGAACGAGTAGTGAAATGAGTTAATAAGGATTCTTGTGGTTATAGAAGTAACCGTACGAATCGATTAAAACCCTCACACACATGTATATACGTAAATCTGTACATTATATTAGAACCTCAAAAATCAAAATTAAAATTGAACTAACATGGTAAAAATAACCGTCCTCATTCATTCATCAATACAGTTCATTCCATTCCATTCAGTTCTCTCTGTTGATTTGTAAAGATGTGACTCCCGTCTTTTATTTCCGCACTTTCTTCTTCTTAAGAAAAAAAAACCAATTTGAAAACCAATATTGGAATACCTTAATATAAAAAAAAGATGGTGGTTTATTGAGTTTTGAGTTGAGGAATTCAATTAAAAATTCGATTCAATATTTTATTCCTTGGGTGAATTCTGATGCCTGCTATAAACTCCCACCTCCAATCATATAAAAATTCCAAATCCAAAGAATGTTCCAATCAAAATATATTATGTAATCTCAATCTCAATACTAATCCAAATCTCAAATAAAGAAGACGCTTCCCCTGTAAATCACGGTCGGACATTTAAAATGAATACTACAAACTAGTACTTTAACCGTGGATATTATTTACATAAATTTGCACATAATCTAGTGTGAACAAACTTAATGGGATCGTAGTATACGCATAGATAGAACATGACAGTTTTCTGTGAACAACAATTGTTGTGAAAAAATAGTGTATCTTGTATCTTGCCTCCAGACACATTACACACACACACATGTATAATGTGTAGATAATAGATATGATTTTGTAACACACATGTTGTCGAGGTTGGAAAACTATAGCATTTAACATTAAGCATTTTAGTTTAGCTTAGTTTATGCATGTGTTTCGACTTTCGACTTTCAACTGTTTCAAATCTATGGAAAAAATCAACGAGTTGGAAGATTTCCCAATGTCACTCAATTCAATAACATTTTACATTGAATCCTGCACTAACATAACTTACAATAAACTCATAAAGTACAAGCTGTAAACTTTGAGCTTCTGTAAAATCTCTACAGAATTGTGTATATACACATGTAGGCATGTAGGTATGTAAGTATGTATAATGTATAGGTTTAGATATGTACATTGCATATACAAGCATACTGACCTTATACATGTATACATATGTGTACGCGTTCTATATGCGTGTTACTTATATGTTATATGAGGAGCAAGTACAAAGTAAATAGAAATAGCAGCACAGGCTCACAAGAAAAAAGACGGAAGGAGAAAGAAATGAGAGGATGAAGACGAAGGGTGAACAGACCAAGCAGCAGCAGCAGACTCAATTTTCTTTTGCAAATCGCACACACACAAACACACAAATAAAACTACGTCTCTTCTTCTCGTACTCAAATACTTCAGACTTCAGAGTTCAGACAGTGTACACTGTACATACTACACACAGAAAAGTCAATCTAGCACATAAGCTATGTACACTGGAAAGAGTTAAAAACTTTGTGAAAGAGAGAGAGAGAGAGAACGAGAACGGGGAAAAAATAGTTGAGCATTGAGCACACATGAAAGCAAAAAATAAACATTTACTCCTATATACATATCAGTAGCTGCCCGTTTTGACTATTTGACTATATAGTTCATAGTTCATATTTACAGTGTACAGTGTAGAGTGTACAGTGTAATATCCATCTGTCAGGAGTCAGAAACTAAGGGAATGCCAATAAACGACGATTCATATATGCAAAAACTATATAATATGTATATTATGTCTTCTTTCAATATATTACACATAAATAGTTAATGCACAAAATTGGCCACAAATGCTGTGTAAATTTAAAAAGTTCCAAACTCAATAGTACTACAATTTACAATTTACAAACGCAGACAGAGGAAGAAACGGAGAGGATTTTATTTTTTTAATACACACATATCCATTTACGTGTGCATATAGTTTGATACAAATTTAAAGTATCATGTACAATTGTACAATATACACATTTTTCAATCATTTGAGTTCACGGTGTACAATATAATATACGTACAAAATACAAAATGTATACACTCTATATGCTCTACATTTTATGGCCCTTATATACTCTTACATCAGCGATTTTTGAGACGACCAAGCGGCAACATCTCATCGAATAAACACATATTTATAAAAGACATGCAAAAACCTGCAAGTATTTCTTTTTTACATACATTTGTACATTTCATTTCCACAACATTATTACTCCGTCTTCTCATATGTATATATATATGTGACCATGAGTAAATGCTGACATGACATAAAACATAAAACAGCCAGTCAGTCCCACGACCATCTTGTTGTTTCCGTCGTATATACACATAGTTTCAATTCCTTTTCGGTTTTGTTTTTTTTTCTTTTCTCATGTAAACGTTTTACATTTTACATTCTTTGTTTGTGCCAGAGTTTGATTTTCTTTTTCTTTTCATGGAATTTCACTCAGTCATTTGCAAGTTTGCAAAATGAACTCGGGTTCATATATTTGTATACCCAATGTACATTGTACATTGTACGTACATAGTACACAAGCATGAGTACATATGTTGTACGTACTTTGAATACTGAATACTTACAAACAAACAAACACACACACACACATGTTCAATGGAACGTCAAAAGCTTACCAGTGAATTCAAAAACGGAAGGGTTTGACAAGCATGTCAAAAGTCGTGGTTTACATTTGAAAAAGCCAACGTCACTTGATCATGTCATTTCCATAAAACCAAAATCAAAGTTTGCAAGTTTGGAAAGAAATCAAGTTACGCCTGCAACTACATATACATTCAAAATTCCTCAAAATTACTACTACGAGTTACAAACTACAAACAGTTTTACTTTTTACCTAAAGCAAAGTTAGAATAACAAATAATAAAATAAAATAACATGAAAATGTTAAAAGTCTGAGTCCTCACTAAATTTCCTCCGTCATATTTTCCCCTCAATATTTGTACAGTATGAAATCACATAGTAGAAAGTACAAGAAAAAACCTCATTGCAAAACATAAAATTGTAAATAATCCAAAGAGATTTTTGGCCTTGGATTTTTGAACTTTAACTACAGAGTATTTAAAAATCATAAAAGTCCATTTTTTTGTGACTTTGACGAAGAACCCTTTTAAACCATTTTGCCCCTCTAATTTACAAATTTACAAGGTACCAGAATGCATGTAGCATTATTATACAAAATACATAATATATTACTTTTCACTACATTATGCATTATGCACCATATGGAGTAATTGATAGCAAAATAATAAGTAATTAACTCACATAAATCATCAAACATTTCATCATGAGATTCACTCGATGACGACTTTATTTCTTGAGAATTGCAAGTCCTAAAAATGAAACGAGCTTCATCCTGTTTTATTATCTAGTATTATATTTTATACATAAATATATTATGTAATTTTTTTATTATTGCCAAAAACAGTTTAAAGTTACACATCATCGGGTAAGATGAATGGAAACATTAATTACAACATGTAACTGACATATCAACTATTATGTGATACTGAATGAATTTACCAATAAATCTTGTGAGATAAATAGGAGATAGTGGATACTGATGATACAGAACAAATTCAATTTTTAAAAACTGCCAACAGATGCATAATGCATAATGCATCTATTTCTGGTCTTTATGCAAAAAATGAGTCACAATCTCGAGGAAAAATGATGATTAGCTTATTCATTCAAAGATCGCCATAATCCGTAATACACATGGAATATTTTCCATTCAAAGCTAAAACTTGAATAGATAAAAGTACATTTGTACTGAGTATTATCTATATATACATATAATACTACATTATTATGCCTTCCTTACTCTATATATCTACTAAAAGGATTTTGTTGAATGTTATGCAAAGCCACGTACTTCTATGAGTAACCTGCCATGGAACAGTCCGATAACATGTAAATATAGATATAATGAAATGAATAGAATCCTACAGTCCATCGTAAATTGTAAATCATTAAAGAAAATACAAGGTAGACACTATTTTATTATTATTATTATATGTATTAGTTACCATTAAATTGAACAGATTGGAATGATTGCATAAATTGGAATTGATGAGTAGCAGTTTGTTATTTTGAGATGAATGTCCAAATTCAGCATATTCAAAGTAGGGGAATTTATATTATTACATTCCACCAAGTGGTAACAGTAATAACTGTCTATTTAGGAATAATTACTGTCATTATCAATATTTGGACTGCCCGGTCGGATGATTAGAATTTATGGACAGGCATTTGGATGTTACATAACATTCTTACTTATTACATGTTGACAACATTCCAAAAGACACAGTCACTAATTGGATCAATTTTGAAAATCCAATAAATATATGGGAGGTATGTCCTGTTTCGTCTTTCATTAATTATCTATCATTGATGATTGATTTTTATGCGATAATGTCTAGAGAGCGGAAACCAGGAAGTACATGCGCATTTCATTTCGACTGTGGATACTGATTGATATATTTATTACTTATTACAGAACTTGTCTACGTTAAGCACTGATATTATCATCATAAGTCGTTGCATGCAGAAAATAGTAGTAGTCAGAAACTTGGTCGTATTACACAACAAAAACACCAAAACACAATTTTCTTCTCTTTGTACATTGTACACACATTACACATAATAATAATAATATATAATATCAGTTATGTTGGAAATCAGTTCTCCATTATAAATCAATACATTAGTCAAGACTCAAGACTGCAAACAGGTACCCCCATGCAAATAATATTTACTGTACTAAATCCAATTTCAATAAAACACTGTTCCGTTTGCTAGAATCACAAACAGGATTTCTACTATAATAAATTGAATGATGGAAGTAATACAAATATATATATGTAATATGTACAAGTATATAAAAGTTAAAAAGAAGAACTGGCAAAAGGTTTTTATTCAGAGGAAAACCAAAATCTCCAAATTGTTATGACTATTACCTTGGTCAATAACATGAAAGAGGTAGAATCGTAAACATAAAGTATCTAGTATTAAAACACTTGAGGAAACATATGGAGCCAACATTATATACAGGCATTAAAATTAAGTACCAACATTCCAGATTCCAGTCTTACCAATTCCTACCACTCGTTTCAATCTTGTTATACATGGACTCTCTCTATACCATGCATAATAATATACAAATTCGGATAAAACTTTTACAATCCAATGCCACTCTTATATTATGTCTATATATGTCTACATATATGCATACATGTACATAAGCAAAAGGTATAGAGTGTATACATTTTGCACAATTTTGAAATATATTATGCATTAGGTATTATAAAATCCATAATATGGCCGTCTACTACATATTTTATATTTTACATGCAATCATAAATGTAATTTGCAATTACTTTTCGCTTGTCATATTGAATGTTTCATACTCTGACAAGTATGCTATTTTAACTTGTCTTTGTAGCTCATTTTATTATATGCATAATGTATAAGCACTACAGTTAAATAAATTAATCTTTCTTTTTAAGGATTAAACTTTTTTATTTTGTATCTGAATCCCTGACAAATTTTGAGAGAAATCTTGTAACTTTGAATTTTTGCAGGTAAAAGGGAAATCACAGGAGTAAGTTTCTTTTTATTCCTTGACAAAGAGTTATTTATTCGAGGAGAACAACCGGAGGACTGTCAAGCGACTATAATGAAAAATCAATGTTAATATTGGTCCATTTCCAAAACCTTGTGTTTCTCCCGAGTTCTAGGACTGTGTTGTCTATATTTTCCCTTCAACATTATTACATGTATATAATGTGTATGCTTTTACTCTCCATCTAGCTCTTGCTTTCTTTCTTCCTTTCTTTTATTCCATTAATGTTAAAGTGGAAACCAGAAACTAGAATTCAGAGCCCAGAAGAGCAGAGCAGAAAAAGATTAGCTGTTGCTCTACATATACAATATACATACTTGACAACCATTATTTGGCCAAAATTTTGCATTCAGCTGGAACATTTTTTATTTTTAATTTGAGGATTCTCCCGTTTTCTCCCTCGTTAGATATCTACATAGTACATAATTCTCTAGTCTCTAGAGGATATCTCTATCTCTATAGTTGGATAGTCCTCTCCAATTCGCTCCACATGTTCATAGCTCCTTGTTCCTAGTGTAATTAGTATAATTTTAAGCACTTACACTGTAAGATTTTTATGCACATTTTCCACACTACAGACTACAGACTGTACGGATTCCAAATCCAAACCTCAAAGTAGCATCCACAGCTATTTTATTTTATTTTAATGCTTAAGCATTATCTCACTCTTTTCCATCTGCCAGCACAAAAAAATTATCTTGAATCATGGAATTTACGCTGTGAAACTTTTATCTTTTATCCTACACTTCTCTTCTTGCATATTTTTTTTGGTCCAATTTTAAATCTTACAGAAGCATAAGTAATAATAACTGCTTTCATTTGGTCACCATTTTTCATGTAGATAAAAAATGAGGAGAATAAAACTTGCTCAAAAAAAAGAAGGTTTCCTTGAAATTATTGTTATTACTATTTATTTGATTTTTGACCACATCTACTGAAAATTTTATCAGCACACTTTGTCATACATTTTTTTAGATTTGTACATAATGAAAGGCATTATACATTCATTCATTAAACACAAAATGTAATAAAGGTGTTAATTTTTTTCACACCAAAACAGTCCTTTTTAAATTTATTACTCAATTACTGTGCTGTACAAATTTACCAGTAATAAATAATAGTAGTACTACAGAGTGCTACATAATTATACGCCTCATTTTAAATTCTGTGTATTTTGAAGAACCCATAATCCAAGGAAAAAAATTTGTTTTCAAATACAGAGTACACACAATTATGACAAAGCTTTTTCTTAGCTTCATTTGCTTTGTGTGTCATTCTGAGTCCAAATATAAAAACCGTTTAATAATTCGCAAAAAGAATACATATTTTTTTTTTTTTTTTGAACTCAAATCAATCAAATTATTTAATACACACCCTGTACTCTGTACACATGGATAGGAAGAGACAGCTAGCATAAATATACGTGTAATAAGCCCAAAAACAGTTACCTTACACATTAGCATAAAATATTCTGTCGTCCCTCGCAAGCTTAATAATGACGATGGTGACAGACAGGCACGTCATGGACAACATTAAAATTGAAGAAAGAAATATATGCATTAAAAAATGCTTTTAAAACTATAGACACAGTACATTGCATTAGAGACAAACACACATTACCTTTTCTTTCTTCGACAAGAAACTCAACAGGAGTTTTGTGGTATGAATTGTTCATTTCAGAATACCATGCAACATACGAATTTATTCAAATTCACGAATTTTACAAAATATTTATTATTAAGGAAAAACCTTTGAATTGTTAAACTTGCCTTGCCTAAACTCAAGACACAAAGATCATTCAAAAAAAACATAGCATAACCTAACATCATGATGCATGCTACTAATAATAATATTTCAAGTTAAGGAGGAGAAAAAAATGTAAATGTGTGTGTGTGTTCACCGCTCGATTTGAGCAGACCGATCCCTTAAAATTTTGCAGAAATTTCCTCTTTAACCATAAAAATCACAGAGTTATGACTCACATGGTGAATTGGTCATGATAATGTACTTAATTTTTGTACTTGCTCATTTTCTTTATATAATACGAATACATATACATGATGCATGTGAGTGTATGTTTATACATTATACATGAAACGTAAATTACAAGTAAGGGACTTGTATGTATAATCTATAGTCAAGATGCTTCAGAGAATCCATCACTAGAGACCCATAAATTTAATGTGGCCACTACTGACAAATGTGTTTACAATTCTTTCTATTCTAATGTATACCGGGAGTAAAGAATAAATAATAGAAAATCCTGTACAGTGTACTAGTACATCTCTCGCACAGTGACATTTGAAATGTGCTTCAACTTTCAACTCGTGTAATCTTTTCATCTCTTGTTAAAGCCATTTTAGTTTGTTTTTTTATCATTCAGCTCATCACAATAAACACTCAACACAATAATAAGCCTGGATGCATAAAATTGTTCACATTCACATTTGTTGATGTTTTATTTACTTTTAAAGTACTTTTGAAATTTTAAAAATGGGTAAATAATGAGCTATTCTACGTTTAATGCTGATTTGATCTAAACAATAAGTTTGAATTTATGAATTTTTTTATCCACGTATTTATGTACTTGGTTTGAGACAAATTAACTTGATTGGACTTTCTGCTTGTAGCCCTTTCCCAAGAGGTGTACTTGTAAATCACTTTTTTATGTGAATATGTCTGCCAACTGCCAACAAACAATTCATTAAGTATTGAAATGATACAAGAAATTCGTCTCCAATGCTCATAAATCATTATTTGTTGTTTTTATCAAGAAATAACATATAGACATGAACAAAGAAAGAAAAGGTGGAAAAGAAATATCCATCCATTATTCACTTTAAAAAATATAACTTCAACTTTCATGATAAGGTTTACACAAAAAAAGCAGTGTTAGAGTACAATACATGCATTTATACAGTTCTATCATATTCCATTATTTAATATATTTTAATTGATGTTATCATTACCCTGTTTTATGTATACTGTGAGACTCTCTTAAAATAAAAGAGACAAATTAATAATGATGATGATGATGATAATAATAATAATAACGAGAAAATATCATACGATATTTTGCCCTTCATTTCTCATTGGTTTTCTCCGACATTATGCTTGAGAAATTTGATATATTCCTTCCAGTCTACTCCACCCCTTTTTTGACACATCGTCGTCGTTATAAAAATCGTTTCAAATAAATGTCTATACAATACAAACTCTAAACTATTCCTAATTATGTATGTATATAGTATATAGTAAATATATGATCACAGTATACATTGTACATGTTAGACATGTTAGACATTTTCTTTATTCTTTGTGAACAAAGTGATGAACCCCATAATATATTTTGTATCTACATTCCAGTTCCTCGTGTTCAAGTTTTGTGTTCCAACATCTTGACTAACATTGATGATCACTGACAACAGCTACTCTTATTTCATCAAAAAAAGGATTGTTCTAATATTATTTAAATATAGTATTGTGTTAGTTCCAAGTTCCAAAACTCGGTTCGTTGGTATTTTAGTTCCCTTTGCACACTTATATAATTTCACAGGAATCAAAAGATAAAGAATTAAAAGACATAATAACATTCATTTGACTCTGTCACTCATTCATGCTCTCCACTTACTTATATCGCCTCTATTATTTATTATTACTACCATCATTATTATTATTATTATTTATCACACACAGGCAAACACACACAAGCAGAGCTTCGTACATACGTTGTACATTTCATATTTGTATAGGATGAAAAAGGCATCTTTATGTATGTATATATAGAAGAATCTCATCCATTATTTTCCATCAAACTTGTCTGCACGGAATAGTAATAATAATAATAATAATGATTATTACTATACTTACATAAGTAAAGACATCACCCCATCCTTCCCATTTCTCATATTAATATTACTATTATTATCATCATCATTCTGATTTCTTACTATACTTCGTATATTGTACATAATATAGGATCTTTCACTCATTAGCGTTTGTTGTTCGTAAATAGGATACGTCCAAATATAAAACATAATCCAAGCCTTCATTTATAATAATTTCCATTCCTCATTTGTTTAGCAGCAGTATTTCATGCTTCCTTTATTCCCCAGTTCTCTAGTTCTAGTTCTAGTAAATTCAATTTTCTCCTTTATTCAAAATTTATATCATTTGTATGTGATTTGAATGAAGACCGTATTGATTTTCAACAAATAATTCACTACATTTCTGCCATACAGACTAAATTACATAATATTCGAGTCCTCACTTTAGCAAAACCTTTTAAATATTACATTCCAGCAACAACCAGGCACGTACAATGTACAATATATTGTATGTATGATGTATACGCAATGCGTACAGCGTACAGCGTACATCCTACATACAAGTTGATGCGTATGATGTATACAATTGATAATAACATAGATAATATTGGCATGTTAATAATAAATATTATTGACATTGTGTGTTACGGAAATTCCAATATATATTACTTTAATAATGCCTACATTTCCCGAATTTAATATAATATACATTTAAGACTCACTCGAATACTTGTACAGGGTACATAGATACATACATACACACAAGAGATACTCAAACACAAGTCACAAGTTACAAGTTACCATTTACAATGTAAATACAATGTAAACGTACATGAATTCAGGTCGTCCATGAATATTTAATCATGCTTTTGGCTTTTAGTTTACACGAGAGATACAAAAGACCAGGTCATATGCCAAACACATTACACACTAAACACTGTGTACCACTACTACTACTAACACTACGACTACTTTAACTCTGCTTTGATTGGGATGAAAATCAAAAAGCTTTTTCTTACACCCCACCGTCCAAGTCTTATCTAAAGTAGAATATTATTACAAGATGAAACACGATGTAAACCCCCTTGGCAATACATACATAAGACTTGTGAATATTGCACATGTTCAAGCTCCATCAAGCCCACAAGCAAAAACAACCAGCTTTAAGAACAAAGATTGTGAATTATTATGAATACATTATAAAACTTATCGAGAGTTGAGAGTTGAGGAACTGATAGAGTTCAAACATCTTGAATCTTGATTGAACCGTTTCGTTCATCTCTCATGTATCGTATTTATTATCACATTTAGATATGGATGAGATTATTCACTAAGCTTCACTGTTCACTGTTCCTTTAGCCTATACTTCCAACTTCCAACTACTAACTTACCCATGGAAAAAAACAACATTGCCGAATTACTATTATGCTAAAAAAGAATGTGTTCCACATATTTTCCTGAAAACGGATTAGTTGAAGTATACCATGGAAATATAAATACTAGGTATATATATGCTCCACAAAATTCACAACAGCATAAAGTAGTCGTGTACATTCTACACTCTACAGTGTACAGCGTTGAATATATACCTACATGCATAAATTTACTTTGTGTACACATTGTTTTAGAATTTTCATAGGAGAAGAGGGAATCGTGCTAATACGACGCTTTACACTGTACCCTGTACAGATTACATAACCTTATAATTCCAGACTTGCCATGTCTTAGTTTGAATTTGAATTTAAATAATGAAAGTAGGCCAAAACTCGTCAGCAATTTAAATATTCAGTACTTGTTAAAATATACTATAGTACTCTGACTCTGGATATTCGTCGAGTCGTAAGCATCAGCACAAAGCATTACATGTAACAGAATTTGTGCAATCTTCAATGTGCACTTGTAAGTCTTCTTATTTACACACGACAGTACACGACACGACAAGTTTGTAATAATAACAAAACATTTTCTCCACCCAACACAAATAACAACAACATAAATCGTCGCTCCAACTTGCACAAACAAAAGAATTAATATTTATATCCTTGTTTTTCTTCATCCATGTACATGACAAAAGAAGGGAAAAAATAAATGTACGAATACAACTACTGCAACTATAGGTACAAGTAGAATCATACACATGAGACAATCTCTAAAGATACATATTCATAATATAAACCAGAATCACCTATATCACCTACCCAGATAAAAAAACACCACGCTTGACAAAAAAAATCATACCTCTATTATATATTCTATACATTGAATATCTAAAAACGGGTTTTTAGAAGAACCTACAACATCAACATCATAAAAATATCATAATGAATGACATGTAAGATGTAAACATTGTCAAGTCTCAAGTCAAAATCCCAATATCACAACCATTCCACAATCAAGACGACAACAAAAAAAACAGAAAATGATTGTGAACGTGATCATTAATAAAATGTAGTGTGAGGGGGTGGACAGATCTATGGAGTCCATAATGGAAGAGTGCGAAAAAT